>CAJQZM010036989.1:0-35376 GCA_907164665.1 Colias nastes
TTTTCAATTCGTTGACAACACAAAAACGTCACATACTTACAGCTTACTAATTAAAAAATGGATCCAATTTAAAACTTTTTACAGTGTCTAATATGTATAACAATTTAATCTAAAATTATCGAGCGCAAAAGCTCTTTAAACATGTTGGATTTTCCTTACCTAATGCGATCGATAGGTTTATTCATTGGAAAGGAATGGGTATTAGTACAGTCATTATAAACATTTAAAAAAGAAAGTGAATTAGCGCATCTAATTTTTTGATATATTGTAGGGGATACCTAGAAAAGCTTAACTTGAGTTTTTCGACCAAGATTTCCTATGAGCTTTCGCCGCCATCTTAAAAAAAGGGGTAAAATTTGTTTTTCGGCAATAACTCGGCTATCCGATGAAATTCGGAGATCACTTATAAGACACTTTTTGTTCCTTTTTTTATGTTCTACAATTAAGTCTTGACCATTTTTACCGTATCGTGCATCGTTATCGAGATATCGATCGATAAAGTAAAAAATTCAGGACACATTTTTCTTTCTATAACATCGGAAAGTCGAAGTTCATCAACACGCTCGAGAAGAATCCAGAGCTACAGTCATCGGTGGAATTATTTAAACAAGAAGGTCGACGGTGAGCGTGAATTCACCGACTTTGCGGCGCGCTGGAGATCGTATTTTTTGTCCAATTTAAATAATTCCAAAAAGGACTTTGTAGGTCTGAATATTCTCTACAAGTTCGATTTCTACGATTTTTTAAATATATTATGTCCTAAACAAAAAAAAAAGCAAAAAACGAAAAATGTGTCCTGAATTTTTTACTTTATCGATCAATATCTCGATAACGATGCATGTTGCGGGAGTAGTGAGAGTTGATTCACTTTATTCGCAGTCATTGATTTTGCGAAGCGATGGAATCGCAAAATATTTATCGACTTCTCGTGCTTTTCACCACCATATAGGGCGATAAGGAATTGCTCTCCCGCGCAAATGAGAACCTCCGGACGGCCCTTTTCTTGTTTAAATAATTCCACCGATGACTGTAGCTCTGGATTCTTCTCGAGCGTGTTGATGAACTTCGACTTTCCGATGTTATAGAAAGAAAAATGTGTCCTGAATTTTTTACTTTATCGGTCGATATCTCGATAACGATGCACGATACGGTAAAAATGGTCAAGACTTAATTGTAGAGCATAAAAAAAGGAACAAAAAGTGTCTTATAAGTGATCTCCGAATTTCATCGGATAGCCGGGTTATTGCCGAAAAACAAATTTTACCCCTTTTTTTAAGATGGCGGCGAAAGCTCATAGGAAATCTTGGTCGAAAAACTCAAGTTAAGCTTTTCTAGGTATCCCCTACAATATATCAAAAAATTAGATGCGCTAATTCACTTTCTTTTTTAAATGTTTATAATGACTGTACGTTGCGGAGACAAAGTTGCTCTTGCGCGCTAGCTCTTAATATTTTATTTCTAAGCACAAAAACTACGTAATACTTCGGTAAGTTCAAAGTGTTTTTAGATTCATTCGAAAGGCTCTATTTTTTAAGTACCTACAGTGTAGGTACATATAGCATAAATAATTATTGGCTCGGCCTTTAAAATATGTAGTGGTAGAGGGGACGATAGGTGATTGCACTGTAACTATTATTAGAAATAATAAAATTTGCATTCGACGTACCTAAACAATTGCTCTGTTGAAAAGCACAAAATGTACTAACAACCTATTGGCTATTACTCTTACAATAAGTTTAATATTAAGAAACCCACCTATTGTCATTGACGAATTTGACTAAATGTTATGAGTGTTGTACAATAATATTATTATATTAAGTGCGAAAAGCTTGAAGTGCTCTGCCAATATATTGAGGTAATTGCCGTGACATTCTGTTCCCACTTGAGGTCGATATGAAGGTATTCTTGTGAAGAATTCATACGGCAATCAATCAACCATCTCAACAAGTATTGAATTACGTGTCGATAAATGATTTTTTCTCAGGTGTATAATGCATTCATGTAATGTGGGAAGATGATGTTTCACATTGACGTAATGCTCTTATTCATATTGACTACAGGTAAATTAGCTTGGAGAAATTTTTGCATATGTAGTGGTGTGTATATTACTCAGATCTTAGAGCGCGTTTCCACTATATCGTTCTGGCCTATACAAAAATGTTTCGATATCCTAACATTACTATTTAATTTTATACTTATTCCTAGCAACACTTTTGTTTTCAATAAAAACAAGTTTTTATTTGAAAGAAAATGGTTTTGACTTTATAAAAAAAAATATATCATTCAATTTCACGTCCTTGAGCAAACGACAAGGCGACTACCGTGAAACAATAAAATATCGTGTCCATAATAATTTGTTTCATAATTAATATTTGACCATAATAATTACGAAACAAAACAAATAAATAAATCGTCACTTGATAGTGGAAAGTGGAAACACGCACAAAACCAGAATAAACCAGTTTACGCTGTCCGCAGGTGCCACGTGCAGTCGTTTGGTACCGTTAGAACATACAGCACACATTTCATTCAAAAATTATAATTATTACGTATAGACCGGGAGATATTGACACAAAATTTCGAGTCATTTGTAACAGGATGGCGGTTCTACAGGGGTCTTAGTACGCAATGACAAAAAGAAAAACGATGGTGTGAACACTGGTACCGGCGGCTTAGTCGCGTGGGCGTTAGTCGAACTCGTCGGAAAAATAGCGAAAGTCAAACGATTTGTAACACAAAAATCTTAGAATTTACCGATAGCCCATAAAAAAGGAGTAGGCGGTAGTGTCATGCCATACTTTTCCGATGTGACTTACAGCCCGCCATACCGACGCGAATGTGTTGATTAAAAAAAAAACAATTCAACGATTTGTACCAGGCTAACTTTTGCACAGGTAACCATCGTCGTGCAGCCATTTACGAAAATCGCCACGCCATACTTTTCGGACGATTCCAAATGGTCGCCATACCGCCGAAAATCTGCAAAAAATTTTTTTTTTCGCCAAACTTTTTGTACCAGTAAGATTGCATTTGGATTTTTGGAGAGTATTTGATAAAATGTGACCATTATTATATTTACCATACTTCTAGTAGGGGGAAAAAGTGCTGCCATACTTGAAAAATTAATTTAGTATTAATTTATATAAGTGAAGATTTCCACCACCTAGATCTTTGAAATTTTGTATTTATATTCGTTGAACCTCGAACTTACAGGAAAAATTAGTGCCATACTGTTACTAATCGTTCAAAATACGAATAAAATCTTACAATAAAAAAAAAATCTTATACACATTCGCCACCTCCCACAGGTATGGCATTATCACACTTCTATTTATAATCATTCAGGAGTTGTTGAAAAAAAAATTTAGGGTGGTACAAATGGTTCGGCGAAAAAAAAAAATTTGCAGATTTTCGGCGGTATGGCGACCATTTGGAATCGTCCGAAAAGTATGGCATGGCGATTTTCGTAAATGGCTGCACGACGATGGTTACCTGTGCAAAAGTTAGCCTAGTACAAATGGTTGAATTGTTTTTTTTAAATCAACACATTCGCGTCGGTATGGCGGGCTGTAAGTCACACCGGAAAAGTATGGCATGACACTACCGCCTACTTCTTTTTTATGGGCTATCGGTAAATTCTAAAATTTTTGTGTTACAAATTGTTTGACTTCGCTATTTTTCCGATGAGTTCGACTAACGCCCACGCGACTAAGCCGCCGGTACCAGCGTTCACACCATCGTTTTTCTTTTTGTCATTGCGTACTAAGACCCCTGTAGAACCGCCATCCTGTTACAAATGACTCGAAATTTTGTGTCAATATCTCCCGGTCTAAGTTTAATTATTAAATTTTGTATTTGTTGATTGTTGTTATTATTTGTATTGTTATAATATTTGTTGAAGTGTTTTTTTTGTGTAAGTGTTGTAACTTTATATTGTTAATTCAAAATGGCTCCAGTGTTAAAACATGGTCGAGGCAAGCCTTTGACTTCTCAAACTAAAGAATTAAACTTTAAATGTCGTTTCTTTTTCAGGTTAGTAAATTTTTCATTTTAGTAACATTGTTAATGTAAAAGTTATACGTATGTTAAATGTGCAAATATTAAAATAAAGTCTCATCTTTTTCAGAGGAGAAACACATATAGTTTAATTTAAAATCCCTTATATATATAAAATAAAAACTAAAAATAAAATGTTGTTTTATTTCATTTGCTGACCATACACTACTACAAACGCAAAAATTTCTCCAAGCTAATTTACCTGTAATAAGGATCTTATGAAGTCTTTCAATTGACATAGTAATAATTTGTAAAAATAAGTATAAATTTTTATATATTATTATAAAAATTGGGCGCATAGTGACGATTGTCTGCATAATATGTAATATATTATTATACCTATATAATATATTATTACTAATTACAATGCTCTCGTAAAAAATAAGCTTATCCAAGTTCAACACATAAAAGGGATTCAACATTTTTAAGAAGTTTTAAAGTTTATTACCTTATTTATTCCTTTCATGCACATGAAAATATTCTAAGTTTTATTTTTTAAAATAACAGTCTTTATCTACGTAAATTATAATGAAGTATTATTTAAAATGTTGATTGTTAATTTTTCCAAATTCCGAATAATTGTATTGGAAAAGTCCACTTATTACAAGAAATATATCAATAATTATGTAATTTGCACGATTTACAAACTTTGTACAATATGCACAGTTCCTTAATGAGCTTTTTACATATGAAAAGTGGATCAAGGTCGTCGGGGGAAAACATTTAATCGTGCAACAAATGAGTTTTTTTAACATAATGTGCATATGTGTAACCATAACGTTTACGTTTTCCGCTACTCAACTGGCTATCCTTAATATATAGCACAGCGAAATGTTGGCATTGCGATTTTTCTTTAAGTTTTATATTTATTAACAAGGTCACTCAACCTTGTATCGGATTCTATTGACTTATAGCGTGATAACTCATAACCATAACTATTTCCTACACTCACGTTATTTTTGACAGGGAAATAATAGACATATCGACGAATAATCGTTTAATTGTCGAAGTGAACACGGCATCTCACGTTTAGATGATGTGATAGAGTGTGGGTGTATCACGGGTACCTACTATATACGTCGAATTGAATGTTTCGTAATAATGCAGCGTTACCTAACGCAGCTAGATTACTCGACAGATATAATTTTTTGCCTTGCATTTTACGTGATGACAGTATGATCTAACGTATAGGCATTCTTAAAGCAGTGAATTAATTGTTTGCAAGAATTTAATTTATGGTAATAAGTTGATTAGGTAATGGATTCATAATAAGTATTGAATTATTAGGAGACCCTTATAAATTCCTATAGCGTAATATAGTCTTATTCTATGCTAATCCCTTTGGGATCGCTGTCGGCTGATCGACGTCCGACGTGGAGCTGGAGGTATGCTTTCAAATTGATGAAGATGCTAAAATTATATGACTAGATTTACGAACTACAGAAATAAAATAATTTAAAATAAGGCTTTTTTCTAAGCTAAGTCAAATTAATTCATAGATAACATTGATACATTCAGCAAATAAATCAGTCTTCTGAGTGATGATACTCATTAAAGTAGATGACCTTCAAAACTGAGCTTTTGTAAAGTGTAAACATTAGTCAGAGCCGCATCCGCCTCTTTGTATTTATTTATATCATTAAATAAAATGATTTCAAATCTTTGGCATTTCATGTACGAAGTATGGTTTCAGTTTATATAGAAGCAATGTTTAGACGGTGATTACGTTTTTAAGCTTAGAAAGTTCGTACATTTTGTTTCATAGTCTCAAATAATCTGTGTTAGCGTAGTGGTAGCTATCGTGCATTGAATACTTACATATTGTTTCAGTTATAGATTAACGATTCAAATAAAAATATTATGATGTTGTAGTACGTACTATAGGTATATTTACTTAGGGTATTTAAAAAATGAAATCGAATTTGAACATCTATCACGTATTTTCCAGGACTAAAAGCATGACAACAATAATGTTATTCACATTATGAGTATTATTCTGTGTAAAGACGTATGTTTGCAGCCGCACTAACTTGCGCCACAATGTTCATAGCCCGCCTTGCGACATACACTTTACAACTATAAATTTCAGTACACATCTAATTAAGCTTAATTATATGAAAACATTTTTAAACATTTTGAGTTATCATTTAATTAAAATCGATGTGTAAATTAATTATAACCGAGCGGATCCTGTCTATCTGGTTTCTTGAAGAGGACCAATCTACAATTATTATCGACTATTATGAGTTTGATAACTTGTTTTTGCAATTGAGAGCCTTGAAAATGTAATCGTTGCCGCGGTTTATATAAAATTTTAAGATTTTAAACGATCTTGACTAGTAAAACATTTAAACAGGTAGATATTTGTAAATAGTCATAATAAATTAATCAATTTTATATTGTTGAATATAATTTTTATTACTTAGCATTAATTCATGCAGAAATGCATTGGTAAGAGAATATTGATGCACCAGCACCAGCGTGTTTATTCCTAAACTAGCGGTCCGCCCCGGCTTCGCCCGTGGTACATATTTCGCAATAAAAGGTAGCCTATGTTCTTTCTCAGGGTCTAAAGATTGTATGTGACAAATTTCATCAAAATCGTTCCAGTAGTTTATGAGCCTATTCATTGCAATCAAACAAACAAACAAAGTTTTCCTCTTTATAATATTAGTGTAGAAAAAAGAAACTTTTTTTTGTAAAAATGTAAATTAATATGGTGAAGTTAAGGTAAAAGGTACTGTTACAATATTGTTAACAACTGTCATAACAATTGTTATGGCAAATTGATACAAACTATATTTTCTCTGACATTTATATCGTTTTAACTACTTGAAGATAAGCGGGGGATTAACTAGAAGCAATTTATAAAAAAATATTTTGCGTAATGCGTAGCCCGTGCTGCAAGTAAACGATTATGCAATGGTTTATGAACATATGACAAGGTTACTAACGTGCTATAAGTAGGCACTAGGCACCGATGCAATATGAATGTTTTTGCATGTTCCTACCATGTGAAACTTATTAACAAAACAATAGATAAATGTTTAAAACGCATATGTCAGAAAATGTAACTTTTCTTGTAATACCTATATTGCCAAGAAAAATTTTAACATTGAAGAAATATTGAAACAAAATATACCTAATGAAACGTGGGCATCCATATTTTGGTTCGTAAAAGTATGTTTGCAAAATTTATCAATAAATCGTGATATAAATTACATTATTTCATTGTCAATGTTACAAATAAAGTATAAATTACCGAGTCATCTCAAATTATTACATAAACGTGTGAATGATGACCTTGTTTTGCCTCTCCACGCCGACCTTAGCTTTTGTTGGGTCATTTTTATTTTTACTATACATTTGTTGCTCTATTATTTTGGTCGCGCTGTTGCTATTATCTTGAAACTTTTGTAATATTTATTCGTATTTATAGAGTTAGTTAAATATTGATTTAATAGCTCCGTTAAAAATTCTTCGTGAGAGATCTACTTCTGAAAATTCTATGAAGACTTGCCAATAAACTTATTACAAAATACGATTACGACAGATTAAAATTTTATTCATCCAATATCAGTAGAAAGGAGTCTGCCGGCAATAGATATCGTTACGAAAAGCACATCGCCTTGCGGTAAATCGATTTCGAATGTTCATTAATTCGCGAAATCAGTCGTGATTTTAATATTTCATCTCTATCTTCAGTTCAATCAGGCTAATATTGCATAAAAATTATTATAACACCATCATTTTATTGTAGTTTTACCTGACAGGATAAGTCTGTTTTGTATTTCATTTCATTCATTACCACCACAGATTACCACTATTTCGACGTTGACATTCTCAACGTCTTCAGTTTCTTTTATACATAACTAGTTTAACGCCCGCGGCTTCGCCCGCTTTGTCTAAAACCTAATAAATTATATACGTATATACTAAAACCTTCCTCTTGAATCACTCTATCTATTAAAAAAAACCGCATCAAAATCCGTTGCGTAGTTTTAAAGATTTAAGCATACAAAGGGACATAGGGACAGAAAAAGCGACTTTGTTTTATACTAAGTAGTGATGATTATTACTGATTCCAAACTATTTTATGGTAGGTATGATATGAGATAAAAAATAAGAATCTTTACAAGACTTTTCCACTGACAACCACGGCACCAACCGGATTTGAAAATTAAATTTTTGTTGCTCGTTTTTTACGTAGGTACCTATCAATAAGTACCTATTTCTTCATTCCAAAAGTTGCGTGCCTACATAATATAATAAAAGTATGGTATGTATGGATAGGTAATGGATAGATACCTATGTAGTTATTGCTATACAGAAAGGGCGTTTTTGTAGAATGCAATACTTTATGAATCTATACAGATATGTTAAAAAATACCGAGTAGGTATACAATGATTCATACTACGTACGACGTAATATATTTTTGTGTGATGCTATAGGTAGGTAATCTGCATCACCTACTCTAAAATAGATTGATTTTAATCATTGTTAATTCTATAGAAGCTAATCATTACTTCTACTACTGCGTTCAACTGAAATCTATTTTATTTCACAAATATTTAAAAGCAATAAAATGTCCACAAATACATGCAAACAAGAATTATATAATGTGTATTTATTTGTAGGTTCCGCGCATACTTAACAAAGGCTAAAGGTTATGTGAACTTTCTCGATTTCCCGAGAGTCGTAAATTCAATATTGTTGAATGACTTCATGCATAAATAAAGACTAGTTTTTATGGTAAAGCAAATCAACATAACTTGTATTGCTAGCATTTTTTGTAGTCAATAGTGCTTTATTAGACGACACGCTGGAAATATTTAACTTTGAGAGGTTTTGTGCCATCGAAAAAGATTTCTTGTAGCTGCAGAAAACAGAAGATGAACGTGCAAGAGATAACTTGACATTATTTTGTTGTCATATTGATTCGTAAAGTGCGTTTTTTTTTTCAAATTTTGATGCTCCAATCTTTTTAAGTTTCGACAGTCTAACATATTTTATTAAAAGTAATTAAAGAAATGCATGCATCAGGAATGAATGAAGGTAGCCAGTATAAATTTAAGGAATACCTAACAATTGTATACTACTGCAGATAATTAATATACTACTATATATAGATACCAAAATACCGCTCTAATCGGCAAACAGATTAACAGTAAGATATTTGTCTTAGCCTCTACAACCACCTCTTCCCGTCTCTAGCTAATACTTAAGCGGTCAATGTAGTGAAAGTTTGTCCAAGTGAACTTTCCTTATCAAACACTTGCTCCATACTTATTTAAGACTTAGGTTTAAGAAGCAATATATATAATGCTTGTTTAAAAGTTACTCTTGCATGAGTTTTGCCTTTCAATATACATATAATTTGGAATGGTGTATTAGTATATTTTATACTGAAACATTTGAAATTTAAATCTATGAAACTACACTCAATAGTATTAGTACAGTACTAAAGACATCAACGCGTTGTAACTTGTTACACGAGTACCTAATCTGAATTAACTATAGATTTTTGACAAAAAAATTGAAAATACAGGCCTATGGATTATTTACGGTCATCTAGTATATTTAAATTAATAAAATGGATTTTATTTTCAGGAAAGCCGGGCACAGACTATCCTGTATTAGGAGCTGTTCCTTACACAAACTTCTACTGCGACGATCAGCCCTATCCTGGCTTCTTTGCTGACATGGAAACTCGTTGTCAAGGTATAACCATTATATTTAATAAACAATTAAATACATGTTTAAATATCAAATAAAATGACTAATAATAAAGCTGTTTAACGGAAGTCGTTAGTGATATGTAATTTTATGGAAGAAAAACTCCAATAATTACTTTAGGTTCCTGTAATTTCCTACCAAAATGTATATTAACTGTAATATTTCAATTAAAAGATATAAATAGGCAGACTATAATATAAAAGGGGCAAAACCAGTGTGAGAATATCGTATTTGCAACGATTAACACGGTTCACCTTGACTTTATATTTAAATGATTTGGGTTAGATTACAGACAACATTATACGTCAGCCATTTCATGATTAATGAGTTTAATTGTATATAACTCGAAGCTATATTTTCAGGAAGTTAAAATATCAAATTATGCGATAACGTTTACAGTCTACGAAATTGTTACGAATGGGAGATTTAAAGATAATATTGTCTATCTCATAACTGATTGCATTGATCGATTGGATTTTAAAACCATTCATGAGTATACTGTACAGTTGCTATTTAAAAATTAACAGAGTACCTAACCACGCGAGATATACTCCTTGCATTGAAATAAAATTAATAAAACTTGTAACAAAGTTATTCATTCCTTATGTAGAAAATCACCAATGCCTTTTGCAATAAGAAGGTCTGGTTGTATTAAAAAATATATTTATTACTAAAAATTAAAATTAGTTTCTGTATAAAATATTAAACGATAATGATTTTAGCTTATTAAATTCGACCCTTATCTTCTTATTTTATCGTAGCTGTGCCTTCGGATAATTTAATAATATAATCGTGATGGAACGTTTAAGAAGTATTTAATATATTAGTAACTTTGACCTCGATCGTGTAGAGATGATTAGGATGCAGGCTCACGCGGACATGAGGTCATCTAATTATAACAAAAACTGATCTGGAACTTTATCGAAATGGTATCATCAATAATTATAATTTGTTTCGTGATTTCCGCGTTGTTTGATGTATTATTAACTTTATTTATTTTTAATGTAGATCTTCATCACTAATAATATCTTACAAAAAACAGGTACAGACAGATCAGTCGAAATAATAAAATATTGATTGCTACAAAAGTAAAGCAATTTCATAAGAGTAGATATCTATATAATACAGTTAGGGCAATAGTTCAAATTCTAACTTAAAATATCAGAATTTGTTTTTTGCAAATTTAAGTATTCTTGAAATCGGAAAAGAACTCGGATAATAATATAATCTGTTTCTAGTGTGTGTTGTAATGTTATCAAAAAATTTCCGACCATTAATTAAAGCCAGCCACTACTGTTGTTCAGTTGTTGACTGGAACAAAATATGTAGTATAGAATGTATTAGACACGGTCTTACTTCCGTATATGTACAAGCGGTATACAGTTTGAACAGAAATTGCCCATTTCATAACAAATTAAGTGAATTAAGAAAGAAACAGCAATTATCAGCATTCTCGCTGCACTGCACAAGTTAATGTGCTTTTAAAAATATGTTGAAAACATATATGTAAATGAACATAGATAGCTATTAAGATCTTCGTTTCATAACGAGCCAATGATCATAAAATATTTTAAATACTATATTTATTAATGATTCAAGTTTGCGCAACTTCCGCAGTGCAGATATTTTTTAATTATATTTTTATAGCCGTGAAATCTGCAATTTTTATGGATTTGGTATTTTTATTTGGATCTTCTTGCGATCAATATCAAAATAGCCGTTTATAAACATTTTGGAGATGTTTAGTTTGATTATTATTAATATATACGTATACTTCATCGATTGTGTGTGAATATATAAATAGAAATGCGCAATGCCTGGCGTGACTTAATGAAAATACCGAAGAACTGAACTGAAGGCTTTTTTCCTTTGTTCCATTGATTTATAGTGCAGATTCACATTAAAAATTACGTAGACTGTAAACAGAAATAATTTTGACACAGTGATAATTTATTATACTTAGAGTAGAAAAATCATCTATATACCTACTTCGAAATTGGTAACATGTGTATTGTAACTATATAAAAATATCACGTTACGTCTATTTGTTGTCTGTCTTCACAACTCAATCAACCACTTAACATGATATGTGTAATCCTATCGCATAGTAAATACGAGATCACATTATTAACTAATGTTCTAACCTTAATTTTTTTATATCGTGTTTTTTATCTATCATCAACACACACTTTTATTAGCTTCATCTGTAGATATGTTTGTATGTAACCTTTAGACTCGATTTTGGCCCACTTTAAAGGGACAGATTTAATTCAAACTTTGCACTTATCAAGCATAGGTGACAATACATTCTTGGTACAAAGGTTGACGCGTGAGCGTAGGACCGAGGGGTGCTGGGTTCGATTCCTGGTGTAGACTAAGACAAAAAAATGTCTGGCAGGACACAGAAGGCTGATCACCTACTTGTCCCTAAATAAAATCGCTAGGGACACTAGACTTCACTTTATTGTTTATACGTATATTTATATCATGTATATCTATTATATTGTATTCCAGCCTGGCACTACTGTGACATAGACGGTCGCCAAGCGTCGTTCCTTTGTCCCAACGGTACAGTGTTCTCTCAAGGCGTCGCGTCTTGTGACTGGTGGTTCAATGTTCGATGTGCTCTTTCACCAGCATTATACCCGCTAAATGCGAGGCTCTATAGACGAAGGAAAAAACAATCTAAACCAAAACCACACAGAGTGATCGACAAGAAACTCGTCGACGAAATATTCTTGTAGTTATTAATTTAGGTAAGTTTTTGTAAGATAATGTTTTATGTTAGGACGTAAGGTACCTACTTGTCGAATCGTTCCTTTTAAGGTTGTTTGAAATGTGATATTGTACTGCCAATTAAGAATAAGATTTTGTTAATGTACTGTGTGAACAACGGATGAAATGTTAACAAGAAAAAAAAAAAACTAATTTTATGTATTATAGTAAAATTGTAATGGGATGAGCATCATGTATAATTTAGGTACTATTTAAAACTAGATAATAATATTACAATTGTCTAGTTATTATAATGAGGAATATTTAATGAATAAACTTGTTCATAAAATTATTTATCTCGATGAAAAGACACATGGAAATCGATATCTTTATTTATATTTCTGATGCATTCTGTTTGTGTAACTCTATTTAACATTTATTCGACTTATATTAATATGTGCATGTACATTGTTTTATTATAATACCAATATTTTATTTTTTGAAGTGAAACTTCTTTATCGGGGTTGGAAAAAAATTTAGTGTAACGTTTTTTCGTTACGCGTGACATTTTTCCGTTACGCGCCATCTTTTTCTTATCCCTAGCACGCGTGATTCGACGTATTTCTGTAAAGTTGCATATAGTAAATTATTTTTTGAAAAATAAGGTCATAAAGAAGTTTCACTTCTTACGTGTGTACACTAGTACACGCACACATTTTTTTTTATACCACAATCAAATTTTTAGCACATCAGTTATTTCCCAAAATGTTCGGAAAAACATTATAATATATGGAAATATTTACTCACATATTTTTATTTATACTTGAAATTTTTGGTAATGACGAATAACATGCCATTGAGAAAATAACACCAGTTAAATATTACGTGAAGGTGTTTCTGGTTTTTGTCAGGTGTGAATTATTGTGTCACACGTGTCAGTTAGGATGTGGAGTAAGGCTTTTTTAATAAGCATTGAAATGATGAACAAACGGAACTATTTGTTATTGTTACTATATATTTCTATGTATACTAAACTGAGTTGTGTAATGGAGGTTCTAAAAATATTTACCTCTTCATAATTTAAATTATATGTGTAAATATTGAATGCAAAATTATATTTAAGAATACCAATAAATGAAAAATATGAAATAAAACATTATGTGTGTCTATTGTTTTATTGTCCCTTTTTTGCACTTGAATAAATCTTTTCAAACCAGTGATGATACTGTGAACTTTCGTCTTGATATTTGTTGATTTGTGTCTTGCCCAACACCTTATCTCATAAAGTATTTAGCAGCCTCATAATCTTCCCCAAATTGTTGTCTCTATTTACTAAACCGTCTTAGTATTAAACGCAAAGGGCTGAATGGATATTAAACTTGCTGATGCGTAAAGACTCTGAAATTAAAGAGAGCTTAGGTTATTTTTTACCTACTAGGTATTACAAATACATATTATATCTATTTTATTTGATCTGAAGGCTTCATCAATTTCATAACTTTATGAATAAGAACAATTTTATTTGTATCATTATATAAGTTTAGTTTTATTGGTAACCAAACGTTATATTTTCGAAAAAAAAAAAAAAAAACAAATGATGAAATAGGACTCTACATCTATTGTATTGTAGTTATGCATAGATATGTTTCTTACCTTTAATTATTATCTAGGACTATAACTAAGTGTAACTATATTTTATTATTAATCAGTTTTGCCTTTCTATATTTTGCTTGGCAGTAGGATAAATAAAAATACTTACAATTATATAAATTGAAAGTAGCTCTTCTATTTAAAATCTGCTTTCCGTACCGATGGTAAATAATATCTATTATTATTACAGATTTAAAAGTTCTTCTGATATAAGTTTGAAACACTGTTGATACATGACTGTTCCTACTTTCTACGTACGTACTGAGAAAACATTTTACTTTCAGGTTTGCGTTTTTAAATGGGTAGGTACTTACTATTGTTTATTCATAGTCATTAGAAATATGCATCTGGCGCCTATTTAAAAATCACAGTTACACAGTTATAGGTATTGTTACTTTTGTTTGGAAGAAAAAAATGAGTGAAATGAATTATCATACAAATTATTTATTAACAGAAGCATTAGATACGTTATACAAGTAAAATCTCAATATTTAAATCAAGATTCAAATCTATACTACCGATACTACGCTAGATAAACAGTAGTATGTCGGAAGCCAAAAGTCTATTTGGGTTTCAAAGCTAATTGTTTGTGAATTAAAAATAAGCAAAATTATAGTACAATCAAATAAAATTAACGAGCAGATATTATTTTAAGAGCGCTTATTCAATTTAACGCAAGTCAAAATCTCCGCGATCTATTACGATAGATCGCGGCTTGCGCTATCCTTTTACTATGAACAGCATAGGTCCACAGGAGAGCGCCGAGCAACATGTCCTCTCTCTGGAAAGGCTCGCTGCCGACTGATTTGAATCGGGTCGCGCGCAGTGTTTTATAGTACTTTAAAAAAAATTGTAGAAAAATAACAGAGGTACCTTAGTTGATTTTTTAAATTTTATCTTATAAGTAAGACATTCTTTTATTGCAATATGTATAAATTATATTCAATTAAGTCAAATATCTTGGTGAAAATAATCATTTTGTCGACTATAATTTCTAAAAAAATTCACATTGTTCGGATTTAAATTTCGTAAGTTAGGAGTCCAAAATAAAAAAATCTTTTAACTAACTATTTTAATAAGGATTTTTGCAGTTAGTTAAAAAAAATTGTGTGTTAGATCTGTCAGCAATTTCAGATATTTTTAGCTTCTAAATTGACACTAAAAGTGAAATCAAGTAATCATCGGCTCAGTTATCTTGATGGTATTCACAAATACTGTATTAATTGAAAAAAACTCTTAACTAACTACATAGACAATAAAATTTCCTAAAATTATTAGTAATTCATATGTTTGTAAGATAAGTGGTTGATGGACAATCTGGTTTGAAAAATCACATATTTGAGCCAAACAGCGCACGGACCGCGTACACGGCCTTAAGCATATGCGAATAATTTGCCTGTAACTTTAAACAAGGCGTAAAAAAATTCATATCAGTGTTTCGTACACACCCCAGTCCATTCCTTAATTCTTCCTGTCGTGAATTCTTTACCCCGTTAAAGTGCAACACATATGCAGAAGCAAATGCAAATGTTCATGGATCAGGCGAACCCTCGGCTCAGGTGCCCTATAACATAAAAAATAAAATATAATAGAAGAACATGTATAACAACAATGAAAAGGTAAGTAAAAGTTATATTATAAGTAAAAAGGTGTAGATTATTAACGCTCCGGGAAATGTAGCTTATTAGCCACATCTTACTTCAGTTGTAGATATCGTTTTCGCTTACGAGTGCGGTAGTGACTAGTGTGCCATGTATCTACAATAATCTACATCTTTTTTACTTATAATATCATTTGTATAAAACACAACATATTACATAGTACCTAGTAGTAGTACTCGATTTCAATACGTAGAATATAAAAATATCGAACTACATAGTACTTAACACGTAACTGAAAACTGCATCAAAATCGACCAAGTAGTTTTGAAGATAAAATATGGCAACATGGATTTGCACCACATTTGCACAAACGTTTGCTGCAGCGCCCCCTGGTGTCATCGTAATTTTCATCGTAATACCTATCTATCAACATGAACCAGACAAACCGAACACCATAACTAAAAACTGCATCGAAATCGACCAAATTGTAATTTTGGAGAAAAATCGCAACAAGATTTCGCAAGCGCAAATTCTTGTTTCGTCGTGAGTAAAAAATTAAAATAAAAGAAAACTTTTTCATACAAAAAATTTCATAACGTCCAATTGTTAGCACCATCTTTGACTTGTCTATAATTATTATTTATTAATGTTTTGAAGGCCGTTCATTAAAATATTCAATTCATTAAATAGTTAATGTACTTATTCTAACTACAATTCCTTAATTACATTTGAACTAAAATCGGGTTGCAATTCCTGTATTTTACCGTTTGAATCACTTTTTATATTTTTGAAAAGCAACATTAGCTGTAAAATTAAAAAATTTAAAAGCCTCATCATTTCTTATTTTTATGTGAAAAATGTGAAAGTTTCGATTCTATATTTGTAGCTAACGGCGCCGAAAATATGAGCCATCGAACCATGGACATCCAAAGGCAGTACTTGACGTTATCAGAAACTCATTACGTTACGTAAGTAAACACAATTATGCAAAAATTTTGTATCGTCGATCTGACTTCCGGCTCATGGAAACTATTGTTTATACAGTCTATTTATACAACAGCGAAAAATTTTAACAGTTTCCATTCCTTGAAGATGTTGTACCTGAAAAAATTGAAAGAAATATTAGTGAACATAATCATCTTATAATTAAAAGGTTCCGTATATATTTGTGATCAAATCAATAATAATATTTCTTTACTTAAGATATTCAGAACATTTGAAAAAATAACAAGATTCTATAAAGGCGTATAGATATTACATTAAAATATCCGCATTATTCGTAGCACATCTGCTAACAATACCAATTCATATTTCATATTGTTGTCATTGTTCGTTAAATTAATCGTGGGAGTCCTTTTGAATATTTGTACTTATATATGGAAGTATTTCTTCTTATCTACACTAAAGGAAACTCAACAATATATTGTCTCTATTTAAATTCAATTGTTTGAAAATTGTGAGTAATATATGAAGGTATGTAAATTTTCATGAAAATGCCCTCTACAATTAATTTTAACGAGGACTGTAGTACCTATCATGTGATATAGTCTACTCAAATTAAATATAATGCAACTTTAAAATGGTAGGAATTTAATATTTATATTATGGTTAAAATAAATTTTTTATACCTTTCACTTGATATCGGCAGCGATTTTCGTATCCTGTTTTAAATAATTTCCTGTACCTAATCATGTCATTGTGCCAAAAAAACGTGTAAAAGTCAGCATTTAAATATGAAGAAAGCTTTTCATACTTGTAAGTATATAATATGTTATAATATGTTACATTTACCTAAATACCTAAGTCAGACTAGGGTCTGTTTTTCTAGGCTTGTTATATAAGTCTTCCAAATTATGAGCTACTAACTATGCTGCACGGTTTCATCCAATTGACAATCAGTTCTTACAAACTTTTGCGTATAAAATTATTAGGTTACCTTATTCAACAAAGCTAAAGACTTGTGTCTGATGAACCTGATTATAAGACCGTGTTAAATCAGTAGGCACTACTATGACTTTGTTTATATATGCTTGAATTTATACAGAAAAAAGGGAGTGATCCGGCGCAGCCTTACCACTTACCAACACCCGTAGCTTTGGTTGGCTCTCAAAGTTATTCGTATCGTGAACCGTGATAAACGCATGCGTGTGCCTTAGTTCGCTCGGCATATTTACGATTATATCATTTCATATAAAAAGCTATTTTTTATTTGAATGTTGGATTTACACGATAACAATGAAGCTTTGGATGCTAATATTATGCGGTAAGTACCATTTTAAAATAATTTATTTATTTATAAAAGTTTCAATAATGCTTATATTTAATATTTATTAAATAGAATGGGATTTTTTTAATAAGTGGAGTAACTGAAATATGACGTCAATCTTAAAGTCCTTGCAATTAACTATTAATTAAAATTCCGGCAATCAAAATAAAGATATCGATTTCAGTAGTCATGCTACATGGTCTACTAATTACGAATCGTAGCGATCAAAATCTCAGTTTAATTTCAACAAATATTATTCCTTTCTACACTGACCTCAAATAATGTAATGGTTTAGGAATCAACAACACAATAAGCCCAAGTCCAATGTCAGATCACGTAATGCAAAAATTAAGATAAGCCGTAATAATGAAATCTTTTAACCTGCCTAAAAAAAATTAATAGATAAAAATTATATATTTACTGAACTTCCTATGAAAGTATAAAGTGTTGCTGTTTAATTTAATTAAATTATATTTTGGGCTCAAACACCTTCAGGTTTTTCAATTGACAAATCTTTGCAAAAAATATATCACAACTTTATGGAGACTATCAATTAGTTAATTTGTTACTATTATTATAACATAATACTTAATTGCAATATCTAAGTGTGCCTAACCTTGTACCAGATTTCTTTTTATCGCACACTGCGTCTTGTTTCTTTTTACTCTAAAAAAATAATAACTCAAAACATTTTTTTTTACATGGGTTAATGTATAAATTTAGTTCGGTTAAATTTTTGGTACCAACTAGTTTAATACCAGGAAGGAATATAATATGAGGAATATTATATATTAGTTACCTATGTCGAGTTAAAAGTAAGATTCAAGAATAACATATTAAAACCTTCAAAACTTTACATATAACTGATTTGTAGAGAATCGTAATTTAAAGGTAAATTGTAACTTGAATAAACTCATGATAAGATCTCTTTTCACTCTTTATCGTACTCGAATTCTTTGATGAGGTGCCAAAAATAATCATAAGGGTTGCTATTATAAAAAAAATTAACTGTTTTCAAAATATAATATTTGCACAACCTTAAAACATATCTTCTACAAATTACAAATTTTATGAATTACCAAACCGTATCGATTCACGTATAATCAAAGTTAGAGCAATTAACGCACCGATCCACTTGCTCTCCGCGCGTATATTACGGCATTCATTACGTTAGATTAACACAATAAAATCGTAACGTTTGATATGTTATCCAATTTGATTAGTGATCATTGTATGTTGAAATAAAATTACTTCATACTTTTACCTGTGTCAATATATTATTATTGATCGTTTTAGATGAACAGTTAATCAGGGGCGGATCGAGACTTTGTGGGGCCCTGGGCTGAAACGACTTAGGGGCCTATCTAAGTACTCAACTAGTAGCCATTTACAAAAATTATTTCTTGTGTGTACGTGCGTCTACCTATGTGTCAATTTTTTCAAGGTCAATAGTATGAAAACAATAAAGATCATTTGAGTTTCTTATAAATCTATGAGATGTAAAACTATCCACAACGTGACATTGGCAAAATTGTGGCAACGCAGCACTGCCATTTATAAAATAAATTGAAATTGAAACAATAAAGATGAAAATGCAGATTATTCTCAGTTCTTATTCTTTCTCAGTAAGATTTGCATAACCATAAAACAAAAGCGCTTTCCACCGCCTGCTTAGATCTTTAAACCAATTCAACGAATTTTAATTCAGTTTATTTTAATAGATACAGGGTGTCCCAAAAAGTAGCGATATACTGAAGCTGGGAGGTAGAGGACCTAGAGGGCTATCCGAATCACCTCCATGTTATGCGATTTTTCGTATTTTCGGAGTTATGACGTTTTTTCAATTTTTAACCTATCGCTGAGTACGGTGAGATTTTTATTATTATTGCGGTAAAAGCCTTAATTTTTGTGTGCTAAGCTAAAAGATAGGCCAATTGAGTATGGTAACATTTACTAGGTATCGTAAGATCTTTGTTTAAAAAATAGAATTTAACGCCAAGAAAGATAAAATTACGCAGTATGTTCACAACTTCAAGGGCCCGTAAAAAAATAAAATCACAAAAAAAAAACAATTGGCTTTTAAAACTTGTTCTATCTATCAGGTAGCTGAACCCTGAAAATTTCATTTTATTATTCATAAGGCTTAAATCGACAAAATTGAAATCTAAATGTGGTAAATTCAAAATTTTAATTTACATGATGATTAATAAAAACAAAGTAAAACCAATAACAAGGTGTTTAATTGCAAGAAGTTTTTAACATGACTTCCCTGTTGCTCAATGCAAGTGCGACATCACCGGAAAAAGTTGTCTTTAACGTCTGGATGCCCTTTTATTATTTTTAATGGTTTCTTCTGCTTCTCTCAATTTCCGTGTTCACGGTTAATTCGTCCAATTGTGTTGCGTTCGTTGCGCAACGCATGCGCAACCCGCAACGACCAATCCATCTTTCAGGATATCTTTCCCCTTTAGCGTGGCCTCCACGGTTCTCCCTTTGATTTTTTTCCGTGGGGATACTACAAAGACGAGAAAATGCCACAATTTGGACGAATTAACCCGGAAATTGAGAGAATTTTCAACTACATGATAGATAGAACAAGTTTTTAAAAGCCAAACGGATTTTTTATGTGATTTAGTTTTTTACGGGCTCTTGAAATTGTGAACATACTGGGTAATTTTATCTTTCTTGGCTTTAAATCCTTTTTTTTATTCCATTCAAAGATTTTACGATAGTAAATGTTACTAATAATAATGAAAAAGAAGTCGGTTAGTTTGCGTAAGCCGTAAGGAAATACTGGAAATATTAATCCTTGAATGAAATTATTGTATTGTTACCGGGTTTTGATAGGTATTCAAAATTTGAATAAAATCCGTCGGTTTAAAGTGGGTCAAAACTTAATCGAAAGGAGAATTGGTTACATACAAACATATGTCTTAAGCTAATCCTGGCGATCCTTATCAGGATAATAACATAAATTTATGAAATTTTTGTATTATCACTTGTCCTTGATAAGTGTACAAAATTTGAATGAAATCCGTCGGTTTAAAGTTGGTCAAAATCGAGTCGAAAGGAATCGGTTACATTCAAACATACAGGTTAAGCTGATAAAAGCGTGTTAATGTTAATAAAAATGGTGATAAAACGCGACTTATTTGAATAGCCCGCTAAAAAAATAAATTTTTCTGTGCCATTTATTTCATATAAAAATTGTTGTTTCTATCGTACACACCAAATTCTTAGACAGACAATCTACGATGTTTATCAGATGATATCTTTAAGTTATATTATTATAAAATATGAAAAAAAAAAACGCATGAATATATGTATAAAATAACCAGAATAGTTTCAATAAATAATATTTTTATACCATAAATTCATGAAAATTACCATGAAAATATACTTTTACATGTATTTATTCCTTTAACTCAAATCATAGAAAACGTAACGTAAACTGAAAGTCGGACAACCATTTTTTAATTTAAAATGGTTGCCTATTGTTTTTAGTGGGGTCTGGGGGCCCTTGTAACCTCGGGGCCCTGGGCTGCAGCCCATAAAGCCCATGGGTAGATCCGGCCCTGCAGTTAATGCGAATAACGCAATGAATTATATAATTCAGATTATTCAGATGATTCGTACATAAGTGTGTAATGTGTACTATATTTTTTATGATTGTTTTTCCACTCTACCTAAGAAACACATACCTACCTAACGACTCTACAGTTACTTGTGATCAGTACTTTATAACCAATTTAAGTACTTTGGATTTTAGTTGTGCAAATGTTTTTATATAACAATTTTAAAGGTACGTACATAACGCGTAATAATTATTAACAGGCGATGGACATTGATTCAAATGATTACAGTGGATGTATCGTTAGGCACGCATGCACTTTCACTGATGACAGCAATATGCGACCCCGGCAACCTTCGGCGATGACCATCGACCAGTTTATTACGATGTGCAACACAGTTTGTCGCACGTGGTATATGAAACTTGGATGGGAGAGATGTTGAATATCCATGAATAGTAGAAACATATAAATTATTTTGTGACAAAATTACATCATATCCCTTATCTATCACACCAGTGGATATTTAAGAAAAAGTGTATAGCTAGAATCATTTAGAATGTTTTTATCTAGATTCTAGAACAAATAAAAGTAAATACAATTTAACATGTAAATATCTAATTCACAGTCAGTGCAACTTGCATAAACATTCGGTATGTGCCTTACAAGTTTACAACAACCTTCGTGGCTGCGCTGTTAACGTTTTAAGTAATTTACATCAAGTTCTTCAAATAAATTAAATCCATATTGATACTCCGGTTTCTAGAATGTAGCTTTTTAAGGGATGTAGGTAGTTTAATTTTTGGTCATCTTAATTGGAATCTCATGAAATTGATATCCGTTCCAAGTTGTAGGGTGATTGAACTCCTATGGTTATGTATATATTTGGTAATTGGAATTTTATTGGTCATGTGAATAACATAATTACATTTTTGGCATCTACAAGCTTAACTTCAAGTTTAGTGTTGGAAAAATCGTTCACAAAAAAGTACATATTATGAAATTTTGTTAAGTAGGTACCTATTACTTACACAATTATGAATAAATAATGAATTATTAGATATGCTAAAACAGGCAAGATCAATATTAATTTAAGGTTCTAAGAATTAAAATTTCTCCAGAAATAGATAATTTGCATATTTTAATTGATATTTAATATTTAATTGATATTATCTTACAGGAAACCAGTCTAAATTCGGTAATCGAGAAAGTTTTAATAGTAATTATTATTTTATCATCCGGTATAACATATAACTATGTTAGTGATCGCTTTGCATCTTTTTCTTGGTCTTCCTGCACTCTCACCGACCTATTCCATAAGACAGCTAAACTTGTTCTTATAGTTTCACTAAGTTGATTGCTCTTGAAATAAAATAATGTCAATTGCTTATTGGTTCTTGGAAACTTGTGTGAGGATCTACTAGTAAAAGTCGCTGACCTAATGTCATATTAACAATTTGCCACTATAATAGCTTACTCTTGGACTCTACGAAGTAGATAAATATACGTATATAAACATATGCTATGAATTGAGTTCCAATGAAAAAGTCTTTATCACACATAATATAATATGTAATGTACAGTGTCTACTAGTGAATATATTTTTGAAAATAGATTCAGTAGTTAAAAAAATCTATTCAATAAATCAAACTCCTTTTTATTAATAAATAATATATGCACATTATCTCTTTGTAATATAAAATATAGCTGAATTCTTTGTTGACGTGAAGGTTAAAAAAATATAAGCAATATAATTTAATTGAATCATTTTATTAAGTTTTTATGCATTACGATTTACGAACATTTTTTCTCCTTTAATGTTTGAATATATTATATACCTAAGTATAATTGGCGTATAGCCATATTTAATTGTTCAAAGTAAATAGTAAATACTGTGGTCAGAGTGATATATAATTTACTTCCTGGTCACGTTGCAAGTATTTCAGTCTGAAAGTGAAGGTCAAAGAGCAGATAGTATCGCTGCTAATATAGTTTACTACATTTTTGTGCAATTTAAAGTATTAAAATATTCATAAAAAAAAACTATAACCAATTACGAATGTTTATGAAAATAGGTAAGATTTGTAAATACATTAATAACCTCTTAATTACCACTTAATCTATTACCATATCAAATTTATACCAAAAAGCAATCATTGCAAAAAATATGGCGATTTCTCAACATAAATTTAAGTTACATTATACAAGAAGTCCGCAGTTGTCGGTATGTTTATTGGGCACACTAGACTTGGGTTCATAAAAAGCGTGTTATCGCAAACCAAGTTTCAGTTTCCTCTCAATGCTTCGTATTGGCCGGTTTTTGCGGAGTTCATGCATATGCAACAGGCCGCATGTGCAACATAAACAGTTGCTGTCCTCGAATGCACGATGCCTTTTCTGGTTATTACTCTCAATGAAATTTTAACTCATATATCAATTGCGTGAGTAATTAATTGGGTAGGCACATACGGGCTACGGCATATTATAGTCCGTAATATCCTCGTAGGACCACTTTTATTATTTAATACTCTGTACATTTTTTTCTTCAATAGCGTAACGTAAGATTTGATAAGTAGGTAAATTAGTTATGAGTTGACTGGTTACAAAGAATTTAAATGAGTTATAACATTCTTCCTAGATAGGCCTACTAGATAGTATTGATTATGACAAGTTGTTGTCGCAATAACAATCTAATTGAGAAATCATCTAGGAACATTTGAAATTTCGTATGCTAATTATTATTGCGGAACGTAATTTTAATATTAAGTATACGTCTACTGATAAAGTTTGGTAGGAAAGTAGACAAGATAATACATATCTTAAAGTTGAATAAAGTTTTCAAACAGTTCCTACCAAAGTGTAACTTGTAAGTAGGTAGGTACCTACTAGCTATACTTTTATACCAAAAAGAAGTAACTTGCATAAGTTCTTAAACATTTCAATTATTGCCGTGTAAATATGGCCTTGTAAAGGTTGCTAATTGCTATTATCCGGTTACTTTTATTCTCTAAATACATATGACTATTGTCCATTTAGCGGGGTAGAAAAGTTTTTAACTATCAGGTATCTGTTCTACCTATAAAACATTTGAATTCTCTCTATAGGCAGCAATCAATTATTATGTACTAGCTTTCCGCCCGCGGCTTCGCCCGCATTTTCAAAGAAAAACCCGCATAGTTCCCGTTCCCGTGGGATTTTCGGGATAAAACCTATCCAAGTTACCCTCTATATGTGTGCTAAATTTCATTGTAATCGGTTCGGTAGTTTTTTCGTGAAAGAGTATCAAACACACACACACATCCTCAATAACTTTCGCATTTATAATGTTAGAAAATAGAAAGATAGGATAGGTAAGTTCAATAACTTAGGTCTGTAAGTATATACCAAGACCAAAGTACCTACTAGTTTTGATAGAACTTTCTTAGTGTTATATCTTCGATCGAAAGTATGTTATTACAATAATTCTCTCGTCGTAAGATAAGTATTATGTTCTTGAATATGAATTATGGTTTATACAGGAGTCTTACAACAGTTGTTTTTAAATTAACTTATTGATTAACATTAAAACATATCTAGTTGTGAAAATAAAACGAGTAAGTTGCGTTTACATTTACATTACTAAAATACAATTTTAAATGAATTAATGTTTCACAATATTTTAAATCTTATTCACGTTATTGTGACTATAAGATATATTAATTTATGTGTCACGCAATCAAATATGCATAATAGATTGGAAAAGTTTGTTTTTAAACATCGTTATTTTTATCCAAAAGAGGCAGATGTTTGACCGTTATCTCGCAGTGATGCGATCATAGTTTGCGCACGGCCGCGGCGGCCTAGAAGAAACTCCTATTAGTATTCACTAAATTTGAATTCAACTAAATAAGCGCAGAGCTGAATAGAGAAACATAAAAAAGTATATTCAAATAATTCTACGTCTACACCATATTTAAGACAACACGAATATATTTTATTGTGCTGCGCAGTCGATAGGTAAAGATCGTTTAAATTGTCCTAAACGCGCTAGCGCTCCCACGGTGTACTACAATGTCATGTCAACTGTAGATATTCACCTTGCCTGTGAACAATACGTATATAACTTAATAATCACACAAAGATAATAAGCATTCTATGCGACTAGAGGCATTGAATTCTTGTATCGAGAAGTTAAATATCATTCTTTGGTATTTATTGATACCAATAATTTATCAATTACATAATATGTACATAAAATACCACACAGTACACAAATACACAATACAATAGTGTAAAAGAGAGCTTCAATATTGACTTATAAGTTAAAACTTTATAAGTGCTTAGTAAGAAATAAGAATGCAAATAATTATCATTACCATTACCTTACACATTTTTTATTTATGTAAAATTTTTAGCTATCTATCAGCTAATTACATATTATGAAGAATAATTCTTTTAGTATTCTTATGAGTTCTGCCTGCATAGGTTATATAACACAATATGAAATATCCTACCGATGCGACGTAGTATTGCATGCACACCTACTTACCTACTCTATCAAGAATTTAATCCATAAAATTTGTAAGAAAGTTCCCTGAATCATTACACTAATTATAATATAAAGCTTTCAATAAATATGAATATTTACTAATACTAATATTTCCCCCGTGGTGTAAATAACAGAAATAGCCCACAGGAATCACGTAGATGTCTACATATTCAACAGAGTAAGAATTTTTAAAATCGGTGCAGTAGTTCCAGAGATTGACATGCAAATAAACAAACTCTGCCGCTGTGTATTAATAAGTATAGTTTATTATAAGAATTGAATAAAATTTAATATAAAATCCGCCTTTAAAATTGATATTCACCATGTATAAATAAACTTCTATTTTTAGTATTAATAACCAAAAATAGTTGTGTCATGGACCTCCGTAGTGGACTAAACTAGTTAGTCTCATGTAATGTGTATCAGATAAAGGCAGAACGGACATTTTCTCGGCGACAGTCACGCTGACCCACTTGCCGGTTGCAACAGCGCCACCAAGCTTGACGACAGCTTGCCGCTCTCCTGGGTCCCTCCCTTGACAATTATTTACTACTGTTGTTAAATGCTAGGCGATAAATTGCCACGATTACATACTTCACCTTGTTTACGTATCTGTAATTAAAAATATATAATATAGTTGTTATATAAGGCGTAAATAACTGGAATAATGCGTACTAATTTATAAAATAATTTATTATGTTTATATTTATTTAACTCCATTTTTCCGAGATGTAATTGGATACCTAATAATAATGATAAGTACCTATATCACCAATGTTTCCCGTCTCGCTGCGTTTTTGGGCGGGGCTCTCCATCTAAGTATACTCAGGATTATAGCTGCTACAACAACTGATTTTATTAAAAGTTGATATGAGTTTCTTTTTCATTAGAAGACATTTTTTAAATTATTTATTAAGTATACAGGGGGCCTAAATAACACTTCTTTCTTGATCTCTCTCAGATAAAATCAGATGCGCGATAATGTTATCGTATATATAATAGGTATGTACCTATTATGACTTTTAATAAAAAATAATAAAGAAAGTATCCATTCTTTCACATGTTATTGTTTATGTCTGATGCAGCTTGAAGATTATTAATATAATACCTATTATTGTACAAGTTGTATACGTAGTATATTATTATTAGTCTGTGGTACAAGGTAAGTCTCATGGATCAAAACTTACCAATCCGCAAGCGCGTTAATGTTATGCATGAGAAATTTCACGATAAAACGATTTGATGCTTCAAGAATTCTTTCGATTCTATTGTAAACAAATACGCTGTTGCAATGTACATGCAAATATCAGATTTTTAGAGGTTAATAACTGTGTACAAAGTATAAAAAAGAATAGCGTTTCATCATGACAATGAATAACGATGACGAAACAGTAGCCTACATGTAGTTTAATTATAGACTATTTGCAACTATCAATTAATTATGTAGGTATTGTTAAAATGATGCGTGAAGGTCAAATGAACCCAAATAAGAAATGGCCAGTGCAACAAGGCTATGATGAACCAACAAGTGTACTAACTTACTTTCAATTACATTTTGATTTTACAGCAGATATGAATTGCTATAAATTATTCATGGTATCTATTATTTAACAAGCAAGAGTCTAGACTTGACGCTCAGGCATTCTTCTAATAAAGTGGAAAACCTTCACGATCGTTGTTTTAAGAAATATAGAGCATTTTATCCAATTTAGGTATATTAAAGTTATATTTTATGATTACAATGATGAGATGGACATATAAATCGTTATTGTTAATCGTTCTCTCTGTTGCTAAATGTACCTATTTAAGATGCTAAATAACTTATTGAATGTAAAATATTACTAGGTTTAATTTTTTGAGAATGATTCTTAGAATAGGTGTAATGTGCTTCTATTTGCTTTATATAAATAAATTATTATCAACACATACAAACATATATAAGCGTAAAACTTCCTTGACCCAGTTAAAATTTGTTGCAATGTTTAGATGTTAAAAAACTCAGTATATTAACTTTTTTTTGTGAAATATGTCCATTAACAATTAAGCTATTACAAAAACTAGAAGATTGTCAATTTAATGGAGTTAATAATGTATCGGTTTCATCTTCGATAAATTTTTTCGCAAGGTCTAATCATTTTTTCGGACGAATTCTAATTCTATTTACATCAAACGAACATAGAGCACAATAGAGTGAGAGCTAGAGCAAGAGCATGCTTTCGTGATCTTTTGGTGTAAACGAAAACTCGTATTCAGTGTTGTTCAGCATTAGAACATTGCATAGTATCTTTTCGAAAGCACTATAAGAACAACGAAAGAATGCTCTACGCCGATTTACCCGAGGATTTACACTAAAATAATTTGACATAGTGGGGTTGGAATGAGCATTCGCTCGTTTGATGTAAATGCACTTGGTGGGAATGCGACATGAGTAACGGCTTCTTCCCCGTAGAGCCGTGGGTATCTATGCAATATCTTCTTAAACATTCCGAAGTCTGAAGTCCCGTGTAGGGGTAGTGCGGTATGGGGCAGATGCATTAACCATACATCTGTTTCACTGATCGATTTTAGGGACAAGTAGCCTTCTGCGTCCTGCCAAACCGAGACATTTTTTTTAACATTCCGAAAATATTCATCAAGTCCAAAGCAAGCACTGCAATACTTACGTATACTTACTTGTGTCCTAACTTCTGCAAAAAATCTTTAGTAGGTACTATGTATTTAAATTACATTTTCCAATTAGTCATTGAAATATTCTAACTTTTTTTAAAATATTCACTTGGTAACCAGTTTTTTTATTGTAATTAAAAAGGAACGTAAGATTAAGAATCACCTTGGTAGGGAGGTAATGTCCTAATAGTATCGATTCGTAAAAAACCTTCCAATATTTCTTAGGTCGTATTTTTCTATTAAATTGATTTATATTAATTGAACTCTGCTACATAAGGGTCAACTCACACCAAAAGAGCGGCGAAGCGCAGCGCAGCGCGGCGAAGCGCGGAGTAGTGGAGACCCGCGACTTCTCGAGCATTCCAGCGACTTCTCGAGCAGTCGCGGGAATCCGCGCGCCTTCCCGCGATGAATTCACGGGTCGCTCTTTGCGCAGTTCGAATGCTCGCGCGCACAGACGCGTGCGGGGAGCGGGCGCGAGGGGCGGGATATTGCCAGCGGCCGCTCGCGAATGCTCGAGCATTCTCGGGAATTCCCGAGACTTCTCGCGCAGTCGCACGGCTCCGTTAATGGAATTCCACGGAATTCCAGCGGCGCCGCGGGCATCCGCGCGACTCGTTCGAGCTTCTCATGCGATAATAAGTATTATAGTAATGAAAATAAAGTTAAAATTCATATGACACGGAAACTGCGCTCCGCTTCGCCGCGCTTCGCCGCTCTTTTGGTGTGAGTTGACCCTTATCGTTGTACATGAAATATGTATCTTTATAAGAATTTTAAATTGACTTGCAACTTTCAATTAATGCCATATAAGTGGATATTAGGTATTTAGGTAGGTACGCGTATTTGTGAAGAGCGAGCCATTTGTGGATGAACAGCAAGTTGAACATTAATTTGATTGTAGGTCGTTAAGTAAATTAAGAAATTAACATTCACAACAATTTTTTTCTTGTAAAACTAGATCCCACTTGCAGCTTCGCGCACCTGTAGGTATGTCAAAAATGACTACTTACACTCATTGAATTTTACTCCTTAAATTTTCATAGGTATTTTTTTAAGAGTTTGTTTGTGTGTTTGTTTGAACGCGTTAATCTCAAGAACTACTGGTCCGATTTGAAAAAATATTTCGGTGTTAGATAGCCCATTTATCGAGGAAGGCTATATATCATTATGCTAAGACCAACAGGATTACAGGACCGGAGCCACGCGGGTGAAACCGTGAAGCGCAGCTAGTGTATAATAATAAGAGATATAATTACGAAAACAGCTTAGTGGTTTTAAAAAAAACATTTGTATGCGTAAGTATAGCAAACGCCAAAGTGTGAAGTGAATTACATTTCTCTATCGGGCCAATAACAAATTTATATGTAAATTGTGTGGAGAAAGGCTATGATACTATAAACACTGCATACTAAGGTTGCGACAGTCGATGCCAGACCATTGCAAATCTCGAGGTTATCTTTGAGCTTTCGAAAGTCAATGTAAGATATAGAGCACGGGTGTCCCTAGCCAGGACCTCAGTTATTTGCTCAACTGGTATTAGTCATTACTAATTTGTTACTAGATTAACAACTTTGTTTCGTAATTGTTGTATAAAACAAGCGAGTGGATAGCATAATACTTAATATATGTTACGCTCGCAGTTTTACACCTTGTATTACCTACACGGTGTTAAAGGAGGTTTCATTGTTCACGTTCTGCGATCATAAGCAATAGCTGGATATTTTCATGGCAGGAAATGCATATTACCGCCTCTGTAAAAGCTGTCAATGAATTAAATTAGGTTTTTAATAAGAATGAGGCACTCACACCCTCTCACACCACTCTTAGGGCCAAACGATAACCCTTTAGGTTTCTTTCGTTTACTTAATCCGAGTAGAAGCTACCTTTATCAAAATTTGTGTCTGAATGAATTAATTATTTTTATATTTAAACTTTTTCGTAATGATGGTAGATACCTATTCATGTCATGATGAGATAATTGTATAGGTATGTAATTATTACTGACACCAATAGTAACATAACGTAACAAAATCCAGTGATGGACGTCAATTTTTTTTAGTCGAATCATAACATTTCGGATACATGATAATCTTATTCGTGACCGTTTAAGCGTGGCCATACAATCTCACCTAATCAGTAAACACGATGCTTATGCAACCACTTTTGGCGTCACTTGGTGGACGCGTTTCGCTTTCACTGTAATGACTGCTTTCTATAATTTGGGTGAATCTGAGCGACAATCACGTTTTATGACCTATACCTACTACTCTGAATGTGACAAACATTGGCTTCAACCGAGCACTGTATAATTTAGGCAGGTGTGAAGTGGGTATAATAATAGCCGCGAATCTTATTGTCTCACATAATCTGAGAAGTAGAGTTAGATACCTATTATCTCTAAGTACTTGATTTTAAAATTCATATAGGTTGATAGAATATAGGTACTTATTTCATTAGCATGCTCAGTACTTATAGGTAAAGTATCTACATGTAGTTCTGTTGTTTTTATAACATAAAATTCTAATTTATTCATGTGCTTGCGAGTACATGTTTAAATTTAATTAAATAAAAGTACTTACACAGATGTCGTATTGTATTTTTAAGGATAAGCTAACTGAAATTAAGTATAAAAAAAAGATTGGAAATATAAAAAACGTTATTACGCAATGTTAAGATAATTTAAAATATTTAAAAGAAATAATATTGTAACTAGTTACATAGTTTTATTTTAAATAGCTTTCTTCGTCTAAACGCTTAAGAAATTCATAACTTTCTAGCACCTAAGAATACATTAGAAATGCATTATGAGATGGATATATTATTAAGTATTTAATTTTTGCAATAGGTTACAAATTAAAATGTATAAATAATATGAATATATTAAAGCAAAGGGCTTTAGCGTGTTCTAAAAAGGAAGCTACATAGGTACCGTACATAATTTTTTTAACAATAAGATTTTTCCAATACTAGACTTAAATTATTAATGGTTTCGATCTAAAGCTCAGTATCGTGAGTAATTGGAAGACAATAAACATCTATTGGTTCGTAATAAGTATAGCGAGTAACCACATTTGAATGCCGTGGGTCTAATAAGACATTTACAGTGGTCACGATATTTCAAGTTCCTAGAAAACAACAAATAATAATAATATAAATTTAATCAAACCATTAACAGCTTTAAAAAGGCATTTAAGCAATAACAAAAATTTTGGGTTCATATTGGTATATCACTCACTATACACTTTTAATAATTTAAACATAAAAACATGTGACTTATTAAATGAATAAAATTATAATTGATATAATAATGATAATATGAATTAATTTTGATAATGTGATGAATTATTTTTATATAACAACATTCGATAAGACCTTGCAAATAAACCGACAAAAGCTTTCAATTCCGCCATTCACAACCAAAATGTTTGATATAATCTATGCGAAGTTTAAAATTGTATATGCACTTAGGTAATAAAGTGTTAGATTTTTTTTGAATTAACGATGATGTTATAAATAATATATGTAATAGGCAGGTGAGGGTTGGGAAAATTTATAAAGCTTTATGTACATTATAGTACTTATATGTAGATATAATTGAGCTACTTACTTAAGTATTTGTTTAATTTTATAAAGGAATACGAGCAGCCTGATTTCGACCGGGATTTAAATAATTATATAGCCTATACCCTATAGCATTCAGGGCTCATGAACCTATCTACATATCCAACTGCGAAATAATTTTTGGAATCGGTCTGGTAGTTCTTGAGATTCAAACAAAAAGTAATGTATGTAAGTATGTACTACGTAATACGTTAAGTACATGATGCCTATAATCTACAAGAAAATGTTTCATATTTAAATAATTTTTTTTATCCAAGGCCTTGCATAAAATTTAATACTTTCAGTTAGTTCAACATTCTATTCGGCATTTTGCATTTAGTATATATAATAGTGCTTCAAAATTGAAAACTTATTATTTTTTAGTATCTTACAGGTAACTAATTAGGTAGGTAGGTGTATTGTTATTGTCATTAATGTGTTCAGAATACGGATCTGAGTCCAGTCACTTCTTCAAGGCTTCAGTGACCAATAAAATATAACAAGCTAACGTTCTACATCCGTTCAGCAAGCAAATAATATGTTTAAATTTCAGAGTTAAAGACGGGGTAGATGTTTAAAAAGCTAATATGCGTATTTTTACCGATAGGTACCTAATACATAATTAGAAACTTGTGCGTATTGAAGCAAAAGGCATAAAATAGATGTGCGCAGCTTTCTAAATTGTATGACTATGTATTATTTATATAGCTAGATATTATTTCATACAATTCTTGATTAGTTCATTATTTTCTATTGTTAGATCTATTAACCCAGTTTACGGTTAAATTCGTTTGATATGTCTTGCAAGCGCAGCTGCCGATGATTTATAAAACCTTTGTCTAATGGTCACTGTTGGGCTCATTGTGTACAATTTAGTTATACAGGTACAATTATTTTAAATATATATATGTATTCATCCACTCTATTTATATTGTACTAGCTTTTAGCCCACGTAGTCAAAGGAAAAGGCGAACCCAGGATTTTAACCGCATTATAGCTATACGTTTCCATGGACTTTCCGGGGTAAAAACATTCAAGTCCTCTGACCTCTCTCGTGTTTCTACCATCTTGACAACATTTGCTTGTTTAACAGTTAAATACTTACATTTCGGTACAATTATAATTTTCCTGGCTGTGGGTCCTCCGCCTAAATCTTGGAGCATAATATTTGTATGCAAGTTGGTTAGAGTTTTTCTGAATAAATAATACTATAGACTACTCATAGGTGCAAAGGTGTACGCAAATATTATATAATACCTATGCAGGTGATATTGAAAATATGTTTGTAAAGAACTAATTTGAATTTACCGCGCATAGCGCTTCTAGATTGACATGCACATAGTCTGTGGATATTACTTGCTCTGTGGTCTGTGGGGTCTGTGGGGAGTTTGACAGTTGTTAATTAATGATGACGATGATAAAATATGTGTTTTGAAGTTAAGGAGTAAGATAGAAAAATAGTGATAAACGTGAAAATAGATATAGAAGGAATTGTGAAGGGAATTAGAAACATTAAATGTCGTTTCTTTGATTTCAGGTAATTGAGATATTGTAAACTGTAAATTAGTTTATTTGATTTCAGTGTTTAACAATAAAATCTTTGATTTCAGAGCAACGCAAGTTTGTTTCATTTAACCTACTTCATAGTTCAGGAACACAACATTATAAAACGACATTTCTTGTAAGAAGATGGAAAAATTAAAATTTATGTTCCAAGTAAAACCAACAACAGATGGAAAATCAAACTTTATTGCCATAACCTCAATTGCCACGCAAGATGACAGAGTCTACTTAATCCCTGAAGAATATCAAACAATATCGTTTCATAAACATATCTTAGCCTCGAAAAGTTTCACCACTGTGAAAAATACATTAAAAAAACGATATCAAACCAGAAATGTTTGGATAAAAACTACAGAGGATATTTTAAAAACATATGTTGATGAGGACGGCAACATGATTTTCCAGGACCAATTTCTAGAGGAAAGTACCCAAGAACAATTATCTTTTGAGAGTAAAAAGTATTCTGAAGATCCTGTAATAAAAATATTAGAAAAATTAGTTGAAGACCAACAAAACAAAGAAAAACAAAGTGTAAAAAAGTTAGCCGAGAGATTTGTTATTGAAAAGTTTGAGGGAAGAAACTCAAATGCATATGAGTGGATGAATGTATTTGAAAAGGAATGTACAAGGTTTGACATAATAAAAGATGAAGAAAAAATTGAAATCTTCCGACTATTTTTAGAAAAATCATGCACTGATTGGTATTCTTCCATGATGATAAAGTTAAGTATACACTCCGAATGGTCAAAATGGAAATCAAGTTTCTTGCAAACCTATGCCAATAAAGGTTGGACATCTAGCAAGTATGCTTTATCGTTCAAGTATCAATCAGGATCTTTGCTAGAGTATGCAGTAAAAAAGGAAAAACTTTTACTCGAGATAAGGAAAACAATGGATTCAGGTACCCTAATAGACCTTATTGCGGTTGGTTTGCCAGAACATGTACTTAACAGGATTGATAGGGAAACATTGAAAGATACAGTAGATCTTTTCAATGAACTGAGAAAGTTTGAACATTTGGAAAACAAAAAGAATTATTCTAACTATAGAAAATACGGAAACTTAAAAGGCAACTATAAAAACGAAGATAAAACAACTATAAAAACCCCATGTAAAATTTGTGAAATGTTAAAAAAAGGAATTCGCTATCACCCCGAATCTGCCTGTTGGTTTAAAACAAGAGAAGATGATAAAACAAAAGAGAAAAACATAAAACATATAAATAACTCAGTGATAGAAGCAGAATTACATGAAACGGAACAAAAAAACTAATAGTGACACCGTTAATAAATGTCAAACTGTTAATAAATGATACATTAGCAATTGATGGAATATATGATTCGGGTTCAAATGTTTCTCTAATTAATTCAAAACTATTAAAACTAAAAGGCAAAGGAAACAGTTTGAACAAAGCAAATTTA
>CAJQZM010036990.1:11121-22187 GCA_907164665.1 Colias nastes
GGTTTTAAGATTCGGGTAATAGAAATTCGAGTTTTTAATAGGTTACCCTAATTACCTCATAAACCTCTTCATCTATAGATACAACACGGATCTATCCATATTCCATACCGGCTGGCTCAGCGGGCTTCCATATTATAGCCCGTATATAAAAAGGGCTTGCCGACACCACTACCCACTACACATGCCACTCACGATTTCGCCGCGTCAGTTCATGATATACACATCACACATCATGGCGCTTTACAAGGACGATGATGAGGCATTTTTCGCGTAATGGACACGTCTTTGTTGTCTTTATGTTGTTTTATTTGATAGGTGGCGAACGATAATGAGAAGCTATAGTGGTGTGGAGTGAAATGTTCGCAAATAATTGCAATAATGATGTACGAGTCGAACCCTCGATAACGTTTCCTATATCATATTTAGGTATTTATACTTGATAACTATCATAAGATATTTCGTTCATCTCCTAAGAACAGTAAAAATTTTTTACTGTTCCTAAGGAGATGAACGAAATTATTTTATATTATTTTACTTGCGCATTAATTATTCTAATGTGTGTATAGTGTATACTGTATCATGTATGTATGTTGTATGTCTTGATTGTAACATATGTATGGATAATTTCGTGATAAACAGGTTATAAACATTTGTAATTCAAAACTTTGTGATAAGATAAGATGCGTAGTGGCCTAGAAAGTGTGTTGACTTACCCTTAAATATTGTAACTTTTATCTTCTTCACGAGAATCCGTAATACCTAAGAGTTAAGACTGAACTTTAAGACATACGAAGTTTGTACGTTTAATAACTAAATCAAACACAAGTCTAACAAATTCCACACATCACTATAATCCTTAACTCTAACGGAAACAACACGAATGCTTCGCACGCTCGCAAACTAAAGTCCTTCAGTATCGAATCCAATCAGAGCGCGCCACGTCCGCACACCGCTAACAATGAAAACCTTTCCAAATAGGAGATCGCCTCGTACATTTTGCACGTTATCTGCCGCGCCGGCCGAATAACAATAAAGCCGCTAATTATTATTATTACTGTTCGCGCGCTCGCAGCGCGGCGCGCGTGTGTGGGTGGGCGTAATCGTCGAATTCCATGTAATCGGCGCGCACACATGCACACGCGCCGTCGCACCACGTGCGGTGACGTCGCGTCGGCCCAGGTAACGACTGCGAGCTTCGAGTGCACTCACTACACGTACACGTATCGATCCAGCGATAAATTCGACACGCCGGCGAATGCAGCGTTGGCGGTCGCCTTTCACACAGGCGAAATGCAATTTACGAGCGGCCGGCTGCAGGCAGGGCGATGAGCGCGGGCTTCAAACTAGTCGCGCCGGCGAGCGCGAGCGCAGCCACGCGGCCGCCGAGAACCTTCTCGAATGCGCCGCGGCGATAGCACGTGTAATATTAATTCAATATTTTATTAACGCAATTGCGCAACATTAGCATTGATAAGAGTAATTGTACCTCGTGTAAGGCGAAGGTGACGAGAGGTCGTCGACGCGGCGGCTATAAAATTTCACGAGTAAATATAAGTCAATTTATGCGTCGCGCACTCTGCCTATTGCTTAACCTCTACCTATCGCCGAGGGGCGCCGTGTAGTTTGCTCGCAAGTTATGTTCGGTAACGTTTGCCGAGATACGATCAATAAGGAGATTATATCGGCTCAGTGACGCCTACGCCTCCCGGCCTATCGGAGCGCACGTCGAGACGCGAAAATTGATCAATTTGCCGTCAAGCTTAATTAAGTCTATGACGACACGCGAACGCACAGCGACGTGATTCACAATTGGGACAAAAAGCGCGCAGCAGACACTCGAAACGGGAACGTTAATGAAGCGAAAAATACAAAACGAGACTTTCGAAATATATTTTTTTACTTTTTTTTGTTCAAGTTGTGGTCCGGAAATTTGAGTGTTTCGTCCAAAAAATGACAAAGCGGCAACAAGCGGAGCGTGTACAATCGCGTTCACCCAACTAGTCTGCCGGGGCTCGGACAAAAAGTGAATAATGACCGAGTCGACATGTACAACTGCGCTATTTCGAGACATATTTTCCTGTTGGTAATAATACCTACTAGTTATCAGACGCCGCGCACAAACAGCAAGACAGTCGCGTAAACAAGTTAGCACCGCTTCTCTTTGAAATTGACAACAAATTATCTCTTGACATTTGATATGTATCTCATCTAAATAATTCTGATAATGTATTGCCAACCGAGCCAGGGTCATCATTGTAGTTATTAACAGTCTATATCATGATTCAGTATATTTTTCAATTTATTTGTTTATTAATAGATCTTGTTTCGTATTTAAATAATCAGAGTATTTCAACATACATTTTGAATGAAACCGACTATACTTTTCAAAAACAACATTAGCATATTATTTCATATTAACACATTCCGTCATCGATTGTACCTGTATTATGTATATCGTAAACATAATATAAACGGCAGTTACCAAGTCAAAGTTTCTGTCTGCGAGCAAGCGTCCCAACTCCCAACTCACGAGTGCACTGAAATATGTAGTTCAAAGTTGCAAACTTATGCCGCTCGACTTTATCCATAAGAAGTTTAATGAGAAAATTTACAAATACATTCGGGCGCATTAATTGCAAAAACTTTAATTAATAGATGACGTTGTGCAACTGCAGTCTGCAATAACACGAAATGATTATTTATTTTATATCTACGTTTCATTGAAGCATTAGCAAAAGGTTTTGGCATTAGATACACATTTAAATTTAGCCAAATCCATTCAAATCATCATCCATTTCAAAATTGATAAACTCTCTTCAATTTCAACTTTAATACACATTCCTAAGCACTGTAACATACCTACGTAATTTACTTTGTATTTCTCTTTCATACAAACAAAATCGATTAAAAATGATACCTACTTCCAAAAACTTAACAATACATGCATTAATAACCGCCTGTATAGGAACCACTCCTCAAGACCCCGCGCGATAACCTTGCGCACAAATAAAATTAACATTATTTAAAACAGACAGATACATTGTGACACAAACCCAATTTTATCAGAGCCCATTTAATTATATTACACGCGACTGGAATAACATCGGTACGCACACTTGTCCGGCATCATCCGATTACGCGTGAATATATTCATTCAATGCCGTAAAACGAATTAATACCTGGATCCGACATGTAAATCCGAACCGCTGCGGTGTTAGCTAACTGCAAATACTTTATACGTTATGTTCCACGATCAATTAATCGTGCTTCTGATAAGTTTAATGTACCAATAAGAAGCAATTAAATCTACTAATTGCGTTGCATGAAGATGAGCAAGAACCTACCACAATGATAGTTCAACACAATCATATAAATACAAGTAGATATCTAATAATACTCAACCACGATTCAAGCACTATTGCCATGATACGACCACCTTAGTAATTATTAATGCAAACTATAATCATAGAAAACAAAGTTAGCAAACGCACGTAGAAAGTAAAACAAAACTTTTTATACTCCTGACACCACTTTGGCATTAGCCCTATTCGCTTCATTTAGAAAGATATTTCTCAGCACTGCTAAAACGTTAAGCCCGTCGCTCGTATTATATTATATACCAACCAACGTAGTCTATGTCCTATAGATGCTTTGGAGCAAACACGAAATGGGCTGGCTGGGTCGGCATGTTTCACGTTTCCACAAAACACTGACGTAACATAGTTACGATCCCCGTCCACAGCTAAACTAACGATTTGGCAAACAAATATGTATTGCGTTTTGAGAGACACGATTCGTGATATATCTTACTCGGCATTATAAATTGTGGAACTTGTCAGGATGTTTCGAAATTTCTCGATTGACGAAACAAAAATGCCTGTAACTATAAAGCTAAGCTAATGTTCTAAAAATAGAGATAATACGTAGCAGAAAATTGCCATTACAGTCACCTTTTTATATAATCAATAACGAGATAAAGCATGCAACTTTGTAAACGTGAATCAAACACTAGTATAAGCGAACAATAGCTAGAGTATAATAAACATTATAGTCCTCTCAATCTGTAGTTGAATGTGCACCCATCGACATCTCCAGTCTACAATGTAAACTAAATCAAGCAAAAAATATAACTCTATCCAAACTAATGAATTTACGTAATTATAACGTCACAAACAACCACACAGAGAGCCGTCTTGATTAACTATCTGTCGCCATATTGCTCCAGCACCTAGATTTATTAGGTCGGCACATGTCTAGACTTTATCACCGTGAAGTAATTAGCAGTCAAGGTAATCCGAACATTAAATTAACTTATCGTAGTCGGGTGCACCGAAATTGTACGTCAGGAGACTTAGCATACATGTAGATAGGTAACAGGATTTAGGTTTACCAAATATTACATGAGGAAAAATATTTTTATAACGTTTTTAGTGTAATAAATAATAAAATAAAAATTAATTCCTAAAAAATAAAAATTAATTCCTTAATTCCTAAAAAATATAAATACGTACCTACGTGTTACTTTAAAAACGCATCTCCCATAAAACCAACCGATTACTCCTCTTCCACACTGAACGCATAAGCATAAGCATACTTTGACATGGGTGAGAGCAAAAGGCAGTTTACCAAACAAGATTCAAGAATCCCGTTTACTGTAGAATCTACCTTTCACAAGTACTATCCTGTAGGTATACATTATACATCCTTACCTTACGACATCCCGTATCCCCTTTAAACTGATGACGCACGCTTACCGACTTGTCGCCGACGACAAATCAACAGTGCGTCATGGCTCTTAAATTCCACACATACCCGATATTTTTGTTTACATTAAACACTAATAGACGATACGATTTGTCGTATACTGTAAAGTGGTAATTTTTCCACTTTTCAAAGTTATACCTATAGCATTACAATTAATTACATTCATGTAATTATGCCATTATTTAGAATGTCTTATGACTTGTGTGACTCACTGTACCCGGCGGCGCGTTCTAATACCGCGTCACGTTTTAAGGCTTTTACATGCGCTAATAACCTTGAGGATACTTGGCGGATCTCAAACCTCTCACCCTGCACCTTCTTTTTTCCTCGCATTTTGTATTTAAAAAGATACTAATCAGTGAAACAAAAAATCCTCGTCAGGGACTGTTGTGTAACTGATAATTTATTAAACATAAAATTTTCAGAGCTCTAAGTCAGCAGGTTACGAAGTTTATAGAGTATTTGCGGAAAAATCGATGACCACGGCACATTTTTTTTCTAGAAATCTATTAACTTTGGAAAAAAGTCCTCGCGAGCAATTAAAGATCAAAGACCATCCTATTTTATATATTTTTTTCGGTATTGTGCTTTATGTTGTACCAGACTTTATAGAGGTTGAACATAGTCGAAATTGCCGGGTAACGCCTTAATTGGCTCATTTACGTACCTGCAACGAAATAATAATTATAAATTAATTGAAATACAGAATTAATTACATAGTTAGTAGACGAAGGCCGTATTTTGACTGAGGAATATCAATATTCAATACTGTCTGTGCATAAAATTGGTATAAAGTTATTGTTAGTTTCGAAATACATGTACGTTTTTTATGATATTGTAATCAAATAAAGTAGAGACATTTTATTTTATTTTCAATGAAAAAATGAATGAATATAAACAAATAAAATAATAAGCCCATATACCACACGTCCTTATTCACCGATTTCCACGGCACTATCGTATTAATTACTAAAGAACTTTCCTTTTATCAACTTAATTGAAAGTTCACATTCACAATACCAACAATACCATACATAACACAAACTTCCATAGCCATTACAATCATTAACACAGACATTCCTATTCCCTAATCCACCAAATACAAAGATAGAAAAACATTTCAAGATAAATAAATAAATCAACGCGATGTGCTCTTATTTCTTTATTACAATTTACAAAGTCGACAGTTTAAGAATTCCCTTCAAAGTCATTCAATACGAATTCGGACGACGCAGTTGGGTCGCGCTGGCGGGGGAGCGACCTTGGAGCCACCCCGACCCACTGGGGTGACTTTGCGCTAAGGATGCCACTCGGCTATTAATAAACACAAACATTAAACTACGTCTTTCTAAATTTTATGTCAGTATGTAGCTAAAGTAATGTACTGTTTGACAAAACACAGTGTTGGTAAATACACTGCATATAATTAATTAGTAATTAGGATACTAATTACTACTTACTCGATAACTAGAAATGTATCTTCTGATCGATTGAATAATGCTGGAGCCGTTAAACCGTATCTATCTGCCACACTCAGAAAGATTCATTAAATTAGTCCTAATGAGTAATTAACTAATTATCATTAAATCTGCTGATTGACGCTACATCCCAGAGACAAAATTTAAGGGTTCATTATTTAATGACAACTTTAAGTATCCATTGACAACGGACCAGTGGGCGGGGCTTAAAAAACATGGCTACGTATTGTGTGCAACAAAAGAATTAACCATAAGTTTACATTGAATTAGTGTCATCAATTTTAATTATTTATGTTTTCTATAAATGAATTTTTTCAATTTGTTGGATCATGAATGGATTAATGAATCCTCATTAATATCATTATGTTTTTTCACAGCATCCTTCTTTAAACTCCGATTTACTAGACGCTGATGTCGTGCCTATATATTTTTTTTAGCTTTATTTGATAAAAAAGAGCAAAGTAGCGTAATGTCAGCAGCAACATTATTTCCGGAGCAAATGGTAATCCTCTTTTCGTTGGTTTCCTTAGGTCGGGTGCCAGCAAAGGCAATATAACATTTTTTACAGAATCTGGTGTGAATCTATATCGTGCATGGAATTCCTGAACAGAGTATTTTGTGAAGGGATCAGAATTATCTCGTAAATACCGCCTCGGCCCGACTTCTCTATTCCTTCTGGCATAGTCCACAAAGTCAATAAAGTCTATGAGATCAGACATCTTTACCAATCTTTAATATTGAAAAAACTTTTAATTAATGCTAATGTGATTTTTTTACCTATTAAAAATAAAAATATAACCTCAAGTCCGCAAACGCAAATGTCAAAATCAACCATTAAAAAGTTAAGTAAAGGTTTTGCTGTACTTAACTTTAATTGTCATTAAGGGACGGTAATGAACCGTTAACTGTCTCTGAGAGCGAACTTTTTTAAATCTGTACTAAGGAACGACTTAAGTAACCATTAAACGTCTCTGAGTGTGGCAGTATATCTGTTTACCTACAGACACTAGCCAAGCGTATAGTAGATTTTTTTGAATTTTAAACGCATTTATCTCTATACATAAATAGTTTATAAAATATAATGTTTCAAATATTACCCACCACACTACATACAAACGCATATAAATGAACAAATCAAAGCATAATATTACACCTAATAAAAAACAAACAAAATAAAAGCTAGCCCCGCCGCGGCAGCCCTACCGCATTCCCACAGTAGGGTGACTACCGACTCGGTATTCCCCCCGCGCCGCGGCGCAACTCGCTATCCCAGTGTGTGCCCCGAATAATCGAAGAGACGTTTGATTGTTCACATTTCTTATCACCAACTTCACAAACAATTCGCGTAATAAAATTTTGTATGGAGAAAGTTCGGCGTAATTCAATGATCGGTGTTTTAGTTGGTAATATATTTTCGAGACCAGTTTCAAAGCGGTGTTTTCAAGGCGATCATTTCAATTGATAATGTGCTTTTGATAGCTCGTTACATCTTAAATGTTCAGCACTTAGAAACAACCGGTACGCGCGTATTATAAACATGCAGTTTGTATTAATGTATTCTGATTACATATCTAAAACTGCATCCAATATTGAATATAGCTTTTTTCACACATCGAAAACATGATACTGAATCACAAGCTTTCTGTTTCTTCTTTAGTAGACTCATTCTTACACAATCCATACATCTGGAAGCTTATTTACTGCTCCTCATAATCCAATTAACACACCCATAACAGTTTAACACCCTACCTTCACATAGCGTTATACATCTCATACTTGCCCCTACACCGACAGTTACAATTGCGTTTCTTATATCCTCCATATATTATACGTCATGTGACAAGCGCGAGGTAGCTATAGCGCTATCAAGTTAATTTCCACCAAGATCAGTTACATTCGCAACTATAATATTACAATGAATCATTGCTGCGATTAAATTATTGCACCATGTTTTTTTTAATGGGACAAAAGGTCGCTGAAGCGAGAGTATTATTTAATAAATGTACATATAACTGAACATTACAAAACGGAAACACGGTTAATGTTGGCTATTGCTTATATCCGTTTTTGGTTTAATTTTATTATCGATTGCGTGTATTATTTTGACCCATGTATAGTTACATAAATACACATGGATATTATTACCTACTATGTACCTACATATTATACCTATACTATAAATTGTTCACGGACTATCATTTTTATTTTTTACAATATAATAGGGATTGGCTTAATAAATCTTAAATCCGATTATACCAGAGCCAATTTGTAGAATTCAATAAACTGATACGACTATGTATTAGATATATTTGATTCATTATATTATATCTGAGAGGATAAAACGTTAATTATCTTGGAGATATCATTAATTTCCAATTGACATTTTGCCGTTATGAGATTTTAGCTTGTCTAATTAATTAAACTAAAAATTCGTAATGCTTAAAGAAATATTTGAACATAGAACAAATAAAACCAGCCTTTATTTCAAAGAAAATATCTCAGAATTACATGCTTATATGTTTTTTTTATTGTAGGTTAACTAAATATGTTTGTCTTTGTCTCATTCATTTTTTGTATCTTCGATAACGCATCATCAACTGAACATACCTAATTAAATACACCGGCCGCGGCGTATCGTAAACAATACATATCTATTCCAAGTAACCGTCTATACCGCTCGAAAGTGACTGTAATCCATTCACAGGTAAATAGAAAGTCTTGTAAACAGTACAACTTTTGACCGCCAATGAGCAGCTAGCCGTAACGACCTAATTACAAAGTGATCTATAAAAAAATGAGCAGCAAACGTCAAATAACCGTTAGATTGGATAAAAGTGAAGTATGATACATTGTAACTGATATATTGGTACCTACCTCCTATCGGATTTACATTGTAACGTATAAGTATGAATACCGTTTCCAGAATAAAAAAATGTATAATTTCCAGATTTAACCCATTTTATACTTATTTTTAGACATTTGGCTATATCGAGATGTGTAGATTGTAGACGTGAATGTGTTAAATGTACGATTTTATTACATTAATTCTACAGTCTACTGTGATAGCTGTTTGCTACTTTTCCGATAAAAATATTGTGCAAAATGGTATCACTCACAAACGTAAGCCCCCATGCCTATAATAATTCGCCTTAATTTCTTCAATGAATTGTAATTAATTACACTAAATTCGCTAAACTTTTCCTCCGAACGTGATGCATTGAGTGCACAATAAAATGCAAAATGCCGGGCAACTTCATCTAATTGACATTGACAGGCCACCTCGCTCAATGCCACCTGGCGATTGAAAACGAGTTTCACAAGCGATGCAGCATCCGATATCCAGTTTGCGTATCACCCGGTTCGCTTGCGGCTTCGCTAGCTGTTCACCGTGACGTCCGCGTCGGCACCCTTTTATTTGCATGCTGTTTTACATAAACTATGTTACTAGTCTATAATATTCATGTATCGAACGGCTCAGTAGGTATGTTGCATCATACATACCGGGAAATACTATTTGACCCACAGTATTATCAGTTTGACTCAGCAATAAACAAAACATTTGAACCATCAATCATGAATTAAGAAATTAAAATCACCCCAAAATATTTACTTCGCAACAAAGCACACTACAGCTACTACAGATTTATTGTTCACATCAAAACGAGGACACTATATGTAGAGGTAACGAGGACACATTACACAGAACAAAACTAAAATCTGGAGCATCTATCCACCTCAATACTAAATAACGTTAGCCCGTGAATAGTTACGTCAGCGACTTTTCAACCCGCAAACCGGGCACACAGAGCTGATTGCAACTGCTCTTTGAAAATTTCTCTCAATCCTATATCCACACATATACCTATATATATCTAACTTTAGCGGAATCAGCTCAATGGATTGAAACGGCCACAGTATATCTCAGCGATTCCAATCGGCTAACTTACTTACGTAATAAAAGCTTTGTGACAGGAAAGATATTGGAGATGTCATAATGTCATTTAGTTTAAATTAACGTCAATGAATGGTTAGTGAAATAATTTAAATCATTGATTGTTTTGTTTTGTTACTGACCGGCGAGATATTTGTTTGTAAATAGTCGTCTACGCAAGTTGATCTATTCGTTTTTGATATTACATTGACGATTGGCGTCTTCATAAATATTTGTATGAGTTTAAACAACTATACAAACGACAAATTATCAAATATGAAGAGCTGTGTAAACAATACTCATATTGTATACTTTGCTTATTCAAAGTAGGACTTGTCGCAACTATATGCAAGTTAATCATTTTCTTTGCAAAGTTTATCAGTTTCATCTATCTTTTAATTAAGCAAGCGCAAAGTCTCAAGGATTTTTTTTTGCTTCTTCTCCAGAATAATTCCTCGAGAAAATTAATCCGCGCCATCTGCTAATAAAACCGTCTTAATCAAGGCCCAGCGTGTGCCCTGGGAATCGATAATTCATGGAAAGTTCTGGAAAGCGTGACGTCACTGCGAGATGTCGCACCCGGCTCGGTTACCTAAATGGTGTTCATGTGCCTTCTTATCTACACGTGTCTCTAAATACGCACCGTGACGTCATTGTAACCTATTATAATATTATGTACGGGCCGGAACAGATCGATTAATTCCGAAATGAATTGCCTTTAGGCGCTTTCGCGTATGCGTTCAGTGTGGAGTTAAATAACAACTTAACACGATTCGATTCGTTTCGCTTCGCGCGGATGATGTATTTTTCTTTGGAAGATGAGCAATAAAAGAAGAACATAACACACTCGTTCCATCACTACTTAACTCCAAAATTAATTATTAAAAAAAAAA
>CAJQZM010036991.1:0-31438 GCA_907164665.1 Colias nastes
GCATTAAAAAATGGTGCTTTTGAGGTGACATCGCATCGTAACAATCAAACACAAAAAAAATACTATTTAATGTGCTATGTTATATTAGTTCGAGTTTACTTGAATTTTAATCTCAAATTTAGGAACTAAAATTTGAAAAGGAATGAGATACAGTTTATGATGCATAGATAAGATGCACAAATTAAGATTACACTTTTGACACTTACTCCCATGAACCGTCAATATGACATTTCCCCCATATACACCACTTACATGAATGATGATGATACGAGCCTTAAGATTTTTAGTAGTCATCACAACAAACTTCTTTGAAGCAAGTTTTGATTTAAATGAATTAAGAAAACGTTAAAAGACTTTTCTTTAAGTTTGTTGTCTCTGTTTGAAATAGGTATTATGAAAATGTATACCAAGTGTTATGGAATATTAATTTTATTTGCAAGATGAATAGTGTCACATAGATGCGTTTTATTAAATTACCTTAGTATCTGGAAATTACTTTTATAGATCAAAAAACACGTTTGAAGTTGAAATATCCCTCAATAGAGGCGTAAAACCGATGGAGGATTTTTTTTTCTGTTTAGTTTAAGTGTTAGGGCTCTTATAACTGCGTTGTTGACATCAAATTCAGATGAAATCATCGCAATATGTTATTAAATATTGTGCAAATCATTTTGAGCCTAGTTTGCGTGGAGATGGAGATGACGAAGCAACTTAATTCATGATCTTTAGACCTGTATGAAAGTCATTATAATGTAATTTAAAATGTAATTTTGAGACCTTGAGTGTAAATTTATCTCATATTGTTTCTATTTATATATCGTGCCTTGCTCATAAAGCTATTACTAAAGGTTGACTAAGATTGCGAATATAAACTTAAGTTTCAATGCAAATGGTTTTATAATAAATTATTAGTGAGTATTAATGAAGATAATGCCCTTGATTATTGTATAGAATGCAGTTTCCTTACCTTGTTTGTCAATATTCCGCACTTATCATAAATATCAGAGTAGTTAGCGCAACCAGGAAATTGAGTTAATACAAACTCTATTTCTTTCGTATTTTCCGATACGTGGCTCTAAAAATTAAATTATATTTAGTATTTTCTTTTGTCGATTTAACGCGAATATTGTTCATTACAAAAAAATGCTTTCTAGCGAATTTTAAATGCGATTTATTCTGCCCGTGATCACGTGATCACCGTCGCACACTTTACAGTGTTCGAAACATATGAAATGAATCGCGTTAAAAATCCTTGAAAAATAATGACTGAAATATCTGTATAATAATCTAAGTCATATCAAGTAAAATAATATTCATAATATATATACACACCTGTATCCTACAATCATATTTCAGGGCGATATCTGTAAGACCACACAGTAATTTGTCATCACAGCTTACAGCGAACCTTGGTGTCACTATGGGCTGTACTAAATCTGTCTGCAACATAATATTATGACAATTCAAATTTCATGTACACATTTTCCAGTCAGTATACAGAACCTCCTCCAAAAGTTTCTTAGGTATTGTGGGAAGAATTGTTTTTATAGTTAAGAGATTTTCAGATAAAGATTTTCTGATTAAATTTACTTATTTATTTATTTATTTATTTAAAAGATATGATTATTATTTAGTACAAGGTGTAACATTGGCCCATGAGCCTTCACAAGAATGAAGGTGTTGCCGGCCTTTTAAGAAAGAGGAAGAAATGATCTGGTTTTAAAAACTAAACTTACTTTATAATCCAACACCTTTTTAATAAATTCCTCTGTCTGTTTCAACTCGGTAGCTGTATCATTGTAGTAACCAGCATCATTTTGCACATTCATACTGACTTTCCCCACTAATGCCCTCTGTTTGTGTTTTATGGCACTCTTGACTAATTCTAAACTACCCTCCTTGTGCAGGGAACCAAAGTAACATGCAGTTGTTGTGCCGTTTATCAGTAATCTTTGCTGTAAATATTCATTTATTTTAATAGAAAAACAGATTCTGTTTCAATAAAAATTAATATGTTAATTGTTAAAATATTCATTCCTTCAATTAGGCTGTAGACCTATTAGCTATAAAAAGTGTTATAATGAGGGTTTCAAAACCTCTTTTATTGGATATAAAAAGATTGAGAACTACTTCAGCATTTTAAAATATTATATGTTAAAATATCTCATTTATAATCTCCTATATAAACAAATATTCTAATAAGAAAACAATGCTACTCACCACTACATTATCATACACTCTAGCCGCAAAATCTATATCTTTGTACTTGGACTCCAATGGAAATGTATATTTGTCCAACCACTCCAGCAGGGGTCTGTCCAGCCCCAGGCCTATATTGGGGAACTGTGGTGCATGTGTGTGGCAATCTATGAAACCAGGCATCAAAAATTGATTGCCTCCCAAATGCTTGATCCTAAACCCACTGAAATGTCCTTTCCTTTCCAAATTTTCAAATTCTTCTCGTGTACCTAGTTTGGTTATCTATAAATTTTAAAATAAACATATGTTTACTGATAATAATTACAAAAAATAAATTCAATATAAAAAAATAATACTTACCACTCCGTCTTCAACACATAAGTAACCAGAAAATGCATTAAGATCTTTCAATGAAATAGAATAAGTTATAAAACCAACAAAAACTATTTTTTGAGACATTTTTAGTAAAATAAAAACCTAAAAGTTCACTTGCTGTTATAAATACGACAAGACGAGGTTACAAGTAAGAATACAATGAGGGAAAGGATGAAATTAATACATTGATAAAGATGATTTCAGTTACCGTGAGCATTTGCGATAACTTTTTGATAACAACACGAGTTCTGTCAATACAACATGGTTACAAAATACATTTCAATTCTCAACCTATAATATTTTAACCTATTAAATCATGATACAAAAAACGTCAACAAAACAAACTTCTGTCATGTGTCACGCTCATTTTTGTTTAGATATTTGACATTCTACAGGGACCTCAGACAGGGACGATACGCAACGAAGATTGACAACATTAATCAAATTGACTTAAAGTAATTTTATTATTTTGGATTTGTGATTATCGTTTATCGTAGAAAATGGTTAGATATTGTGCTGTTTACGGATGTATTTCATCAGAAAAACGTGAATTTTTTTTTACGCTAGTCAAAAATGTGCCAACCATAAAGCGTTAACACACACATTTGCAGTCTCTACAGTGTGACTGTCAAAACGATAATTTTGTATGGAGTGTCCGGGGTGTGCTTATATGAAAAATGTAAATCTATATAGATACGAGTCTATTCAAATTTTGAAAAAGAAAAAAAAAATTGAACTACATTTAACGATTCTCAAAAATTCACTTGCTACACCAAAACACTTGGTCATGACCGGCTAAACTTATTTTATGCTTCAAATCAATTAAAAAAATGTTAAAGTTTCTTGTAAAAATAATTGTAGTTAGAAATAAAAATATCATGGAATCCAACTTGTAATTACTTATTTTATGAATATCAATTTATTTTATATTTATCATCAACGACATGTAAACATGAAGAAAGTAACTAATTTTAAAAATATTTAAATGGTATTGAGGTATATTCGACCTTAGTCCTCTAAACTTAAAAAAAATATCGTATTTAAATTTTTTAAATTGTGATAAATAACATCCAAAATCTCGTGTGAATCCGCTGCTGGATGCTGTAAATAATAAGATTGTTAATAAAAAATAATTTGTTCTTATCTTGAAATATTTATTTTGTACATGAGTTGATGCCAAGATGTGCGCGCGTGCTCGGCTCCTATTTTCCATTCCAAAAAGGTTCCCTTTTTTACACTTTGTATCCAAAACTGAGAATTGGCAAATGCAGCTCGAGCTAAGGATTCTTCTAACCGGTTCTTGATTTTACGGGCTTCGTCCAAAGCCTAAAAATTATCTAGTATCTATAAATGAACAGAAACTTACATAATTTTAACGAGAATGCGTTTTGTTGTACCTGAAGAAATGTATTAGTTGCGGTGTTACGACCAGATAAATTTAAAGAATTAGCTTTTAGCAGTAACCACCTAGGCCATATAGATTTAAGCACTTTAGAGTCACGTTCTAGGCGCATAAGCTCTTTGTCGGCTAGTGATCGTAGTTCCATTAGGTCCACCACCTAAATATACGACATACTTACTATAGTTACTTTTAGAAATAAATTAATTGATATAACAATTATTTAATTGAAAAAACAGGAAAAAGTAATTAAATTAACACAAATTTAGTCTTACTTATTAATAATTATAATTAATAATGTAATACCTTTTTTAAGTCATCAACTTTTCTTGCTAAACTTTCTAGCATTCCTTCGGCTAATCTCAAAGCGCTAATTAGGGTCTTCAAGGAGCCATCATCACTATCATTACCACACCAATTCAGTGCTTCGCTTTCGAAACGTTTAGCCTTACGTTCGATATCTGCGCGAAGCCAATATGTCCATATTCCAACTACTAAACGCCTTCTGCTTTCTCCAGCAAATTTTCCTGTCGATATTGCGTATTCAGCAAATCGGCTTATTTCTTGAGGAGATTCCAATTGAAATCCACAGTCAAGGATCATATCAATAGAAAGTGCATAATACCAAGTTTCACAGTCAAGAGAGTTGTAAGTTTGACTTAATTCTAACAAAAGCTTCATAACATCTACCGCTTCTTCTATTCGGCTGCGACTTATTAGCATATAAAATAAGTCAGGTATGATGTCTATTGATACTTTGTCTGCGTGGAGAAATCGGCTTACAACTAATGCTCTAAATCCCGAGCGAATGGAAGCAGTAAGCTTAGCTCGTGCACTGCGGGCACGAAACGATGCCATAAATAGTTTTCCGATGGCATATATTTCTTCAGCTTGAATAGGTTCATTCAAGTTCTTCAGAGCATTTATAGCTCCACGTTCTATATTTTCAGTAAGTTCTGGTTTTCCATGATCAATTTCAATTTGGATAGCGTTTGAGAAAACGTCACATAGGTCAACAATATTACATTCTACTCTTTGTGCTAAATAAAGTGCGCGAAAAGCTGCTACTCTTGCCGTTTTTATATCATCTAATGTAGAGTAAAGTATGGTAGCAATATTTAAACAGAATATAGAATCGGACTTCATGGAAGAATCTTGCAAACGATATTTGTGACCCCTCAATTTAATAAAATTATTTACAATTTTTAAATCCATATAGTCTGATATTTTAGTTAGATTAATGCGGTAAATTTTAACCGCTTTTTCAATGTGGATTTTAGCTGCCATTAGTTTGTTACACATTAAGTAAGCAGCAGCTTTTAAAGAGTAAATTTTACCCAAAAATAGTTTTCTGTCAAATTCAGCAATATTATCAATTGATTTATTAGAACATAATTGTTCAGCTTCTTCTAGTTTTGGAATAGCATTCTCGCAGTTATTTGACTGAACATTTAATCTACTAAACTTAATGAGAAATTCTAATAGTTTGCATTTCAGACCAGCTTCAGTAGCATGATGTATGAGTTGTTCAAAAATAATTATGTTAAGTTCGGTACATGTGCATCTATCAAAATTTGTACGAGATGTACCTTTTTCAATTTTAATATTAAAGGATTTTCTGTCATTGTTATTTTCATCTGAATTGTCTTCATCATCAACTATACCCAGATTTTCCCAATCGGTTTTATTATTGGCTTCTGCAACGGCTCGAAACATGTCGAACACAGTGTAACTCTTTATACTTTCAATACTGATATCTCTAAAAATGAGTTTTGACATTGTGACTCGTTTTGATGATCTACGTTTAGAGCTGTTGTTGTTTGACTTTTGGTTAGTTTTCAAAATAGATGTAAACTGTGAACCACTTGCTTCTACTTCAATTTTACTAGAATCACGTTTTGATAATATTTCACTCTTTGCTAACATAGTTTCTGCTGTTTTAATTGTTTTAGATGAAATCTCAGATGTAGCTCTTCTGACAGCATGGGATGTAGAAATTCTCTCTAAATTTTGGGCAATTTCTTCTAATTCATCTTCGTTTTCAGATTCATTTTGTTCGTTTTCATCCTCTAAAATCCTAGATGTCCGATGCTTTTCACTATATGGAATATTTGGATGAAAACTCATAGAGGACTGAATAATCATGACTGTGCCACCACAATCCGGACACTTTTGTTTATGGTTTTCTAAATATGTGACTATACGGGAATGAAACTCTTTTTTCTGATTAAGTGGCAATAGATCATAACAAGTTTTTCGGGAATTTCTGTTTCTAAATTTCATTACTTTACAAAAAGCATATTTTGGAAGGTCCTCATTTAGTTCTGGGTCAAAGTCGAAGGAACATTCGCAAGTCAAATGAGTCGTCGGCAAAGAATAATCCGATACCACTGTTGTACTTGAAGCCATTTTGCGATTGTTATATTTATTCCTAACATTTGCACATGAAAAAATTCGCATAGCAAAAAGTCTCTTAATAGCTTTTGCAGTAGTTAGTGTATTATTTTCATACATTATATTTTCTAATAGATCCCTAGATAGCACATTGCCTATGACAGATGCAATTTTTAGAAGTAATTGTTGATATGGTGTTAAGGAATCTATTTGAATCATTATTAATACATCCATGTTTTGTACATTTAAATCAGTTTTTAATTCTTCTTTAATTGTCACCACGCATATTTTAATATCTTCTGTTGAATTATCTTGTATTAACTGGTCCAATAAAGGTTGATCAGATTCATTTAAGGCGATTGGGTGTAATAGTGAAGATTCAGGAAATTGTAAGTCTTCATCTTTCCATTCATCCAGTTTGTCGTCGGTCACATTCTTCAGCTCTAAGGCACCACTCGAAAACAAATGGACAATAAAACTTTCGATCAAACCAGGCATTCCGTTACATTTTATCCTCAGAGCATTGCATAGATCATTTGGCACGGCATCAACATCTAGTATTTGACAAGCAAGTGGTGCAATCCAAGTTGAACCTAGTGGACCTAGAACTAACTTCCTTATATTGTTACTTATAAACACACTGTAAAGCCAACTGTGAACAGTACTAAATTTTCCTCGAGTGACTGTAAATACAAGAAATATTTTCATGACGCCAAACATAACTGATAAAAAATCCCATGATAATGGATCTAAATTTTGTAGATCATCTAAAAAGACAACACAAGTTTCGGGAATAGACATCAAAAGTTGTTTAAATACTATTTTGGCTTTATCTATCTGATCCTTTTCATTACATGTGTTAAATCTTTCATGATAAGCGAATCTTACTTTGATAATATTATTTAAATAACAAAGATCGTCAGAGTAAAATTTTAAAAGTTTTACAATTTTTTCCTCCTTCTCAAAACCCTTTAAAGGTTGTTGTACTTCTAGGAGTTGATCAATGATTTGGTTTATAGCTAGATATTGAGTTGCGGCGTGAATAGAGGTCAATGTGACATAGCAAACTTTGAACTGTTTACTGCGAGCACTGCGAGCCATCCAATCCATAAGTCTAGTTTTACCTAATCGAGATTCACCTATAAGTAGTAAAGCATCAAAATCACGGAACGGTAAATTGCTATCTTTTATCCAATTATTGAAGTAATCCATTTCATCCGCTCGATTTAATAAAGGCGGAATCATAGGAATGTCATACAATTCCTTTACACGAATTTCTTCTGTGTACTCATATATCTTTCCAGGTCTTACGATACCTTTCAGTTCGGTCGGAGGCTGTAGTGTAAAACCGTTGCTAGACATTTTGCTTTTTACGAAGGTAGCTTCATCACACGTAATTTTATTGCGGAAGCCGCACATAAATCTGGCGGCTTTATTAACAACGGCTCCGATTACTGTGAATTCTCTACGAAGAGGATGCCCAACTACGCCACAATACACTTGTCCTGTTGTTACACCTATAGACACTTCCAGAACACCGTCCAGTGCCGACAGAGATTTTTTAATGCTATAAGCGCACTTTAAAGCTGCTTGTGCTTCAGATTCATGTTTAAAGCCTCGTAAACCAAATATAACTAAAATCATTACATCTTTATCGAACAGAATTATCTTATTTACACATCCCATAGATTTATAAACAATTTCACACGTTATTTGATAAGAATTGTTAACTATCGTTATAAGCTGGGGGAGAGGACATTCTCGCGGCTTAAGAGTAATAAATAGAATAGAAACTTGTCGCATTTCCGTGAGATACTCTAAAGGCTGATGTGCATCTATTTGAGTTAGTATAGGTCTTATCATAAATTTTCTTATTTCAGAACCTATATCCTTTTCTTCAGCGAGTAATATTGTTTTCCGCAAACTTAAGATATCATTTCGTTTAGATATGTCAGAAGAACTTAATTCATTAGGTGCAGTATACAGAAAATCTGGTAGACTCTCAATAGAAATAAAAGGTTTCTTAATTTGTCGTATCATAGGGCCAAAGCCCAGAAACGGTTTTGTGACGTCTTTTTCATGGGGATCGTACAATATTGACTTTATTGTAACATGACCATCGTCATCAATGGTGTGATCGTAATTTCTCGAGTAACAATGTCCCCACGCTGTTGGAGTGAGTTTTACTTCACCAGAGGCACACACGCTTTCAGCAGCTTTCGCTTCTAGTACAGGTAATCCAATTATAACATAATTCATGTCTATACCACTTCCTATAGGAGCAAAAATGAGATTTCCTGCTGAAATAGCTAGCTTAACCTTTAAATTTACTTTAACATCAGTTTCATAGGAACCAAAAGAGTGCTGTATTATAAGAGCACAAGCTATAGCGGTATGAATCGTATGATTTATAAAAGTTCTTTTATCCGTTTTCCAAAGTGCTAAAAATGCATCTCCAGCGAATTTAATGACATCACCTCCGTGGCTATATATAATTTCTATGAGGGAACCTAGGTAGGTATTTAGGGTGACTGTTAATCTATATGTACCCCCTTTACCATAATTGTTATATTTTTCTGATAAAGCTGTATAGCCAGACACGTCAGCCATTAATAAGACTCCAACGAAACGGTTTGCATCAGATGTATCAAATCTAAAATGAATCAGATAATAATTTTTAAATTATAAGATAAAGAGCAATTAGATTTACTGGAATAACATACAAGAAGCCATGATTTTTGTTCAAAATAAACTCTGTAATTATAAAACTTACTTATTCATAAGTAGGATTTCATCTGGCACTAGTGTAGACAGTATCAAAGTTTGTTTTTTATTGAGTTTTACTTCGATATCTTGATCCGATTTGTCTGCGCACACGCTCTTACGGACGAAAAATTCTTCAACCCAATCCTTGAGTTCACCTGCTTTCGGTGTATCGTCATCTGAGTCTTCTTCTTGATCTTGGTCTTTGCGAGATATTCTTTTACCGAAGCTTCGCCATTTCTCACTATTTAGTACAAAATTTAAAGAGTTTCGTCGAGAACGTGTGCGCGGTCTTCGGAAATTCATTATGCTATTTTTATTTACATTATAATTTGACTTTTTATACTAACATTATTATTTATAACGTTAGAATTTATCTAATCTCTGGGGTCATGATTAGTGTCACTATAAAATCCTAGTTTAAGAACTTATTTAACTTAAATCTTATAGAGTAAAACTATTATTTATATTGTTATTTTATGAATGACATTTTCTTAATGGGTAGATTGACAGAGAAACAAAGTTATCAAAAATTTGAGGAAAAAGGTCTTTCTTTAGTTGATAATTAAATATTATGAACTAGCTTTCCGCCCGCGGCTTCGCCCGTGCAGTCAAAGAAAAACCCGCATAGTTCCCGTTCCCGTGGGATTTCCGGGATTGCGTCACTTTCCCGGGATAAAAAGTAGCCTATGTCCGTTCTCGGGTATCAAAATATCTCCATACCAAATTTCATGAAAATTGGTTCAGTAGTTTAGGCGTGATTGAGTAACAGACAGACAGACAGAGTTACTTTCGCATTTATAATATTAATATATAGTATGGATGTGATTATGAACGTGGTAAACATATATCGAAAAACGTAGCTAAATTAGTGTTGAATAATTTTTATGAAACATTGACACAAATACAGATGTATTACATCAACATCATCATCATATCATAAATATGAAATAATCGATTTTGTTTTACATCAAGCTATTAGCGATAACGTAATAAGCCAACGCGTGTGATAAGATGTTCCCATTGCAGCTGATAAAGGTCCTCGAAGCGACACGTCACATTAAATAAATTTAATTTGCAATTTCAAGGTAGATGCTAAACAATCATATGACGATGTCGTGGCGCTATATTCAGGTTTTAAAATCAACGTAAATAGGACTTACCTTAGAGTATATATAATATATTAGCAACGGACCTGTAATAATTATAGTATTATAATAACTGCAACGTATGATTTTTAATTGAATTTTCAGATAGATACCAAAATAAGACCTCACCAATTTTCAAAAAATATTTGTGTAAAACTATTAATAAGGTTACGTAGACCTCAAACACCTTCAAATTTGTTTTCATTAAAAGATTCATGAAAACATACGCATAAATTATAATGTCGAGACAAAGTTCCTACAATGAAATTAAAATTGGAGGCAAGGCAATAGAGCATTCAAGTTCAAGTTCCTGTATCTATAATATTTATTATATACTACATTTTTTTTGAATTTTTAGATATATTGCAGTATATAATATCTTATGCTTAGCGGGTAACGTAATATACATATAGTGTAAGATACATGAATATCCCCGTTACATCATGGAAGGTGAATGAAAAAAAGGAACATTAGCTCTACAATGAGAGCTAACATAATGTTGATTAGCATAGACGCGTGTGTGTTAGATGAAATTCAAAAAATGCAAGTCGATTAGACATACATTACTAAATATTATGCATTACCTTCTATAGACAGAAGCTAGAGCCTAGAGAGCAATATGTCTTTTTAACCGACTTCAAAAAAAGGAGGAGGTTATCAATTCGGCCGGTATATATATACATATATATTTTTTATGTATGTAGGTACACCGATTACTCCAAGGTTTCTGAACCGATTTACGTGATTCTTTTTTGTTCGATGCTGGATGGTGTCGAATTGGTCCCATAAAAATTTTTTTCGGATAGGCCCAGTAGTTTTTATTTTATGAGCATTTTTGTCGGTACTCGATGACTAAATTGAAATGTAGCAAGTAACTTTGATTCACTTCCCGGTAACCGATTGAGCTGAAATTTTGTATACGTATGTAAATTGGATAGCGATGAAACATTATCATGACATAGAGCTAATTTGATGATGGAATCGGAAGGTGGCCATAGGAACTCAGTAATATATTGACTCAACTTTATCGAGTTTGGGCTCGTTTGATTCATGTTGAAAAATACACTAAAAAGTATTAAATAAAAATAACTGCGTTAAAAACAACCGACTTCAAAAACGGAAAAGTAAAAAATAAAAAAGATTTGATATTATTAATTACTACATATTATTTATATGTGCTATTTATTAAATAGGTTTGAAGTCGGTGCCAAACACTAAGCACTTAGTATTAAGCCCGTGCACCGACATCGAATCTTTTTATTAAATAGCACATCTAAATAATATGTAGTAATTAATAATATCAAATCTTTTTTATTTTTTACTTTTCCGTTTTTGAAGTCGGTTGTTTTTAACGCAGTTATTTTTGTCTAGGTATAGTCAATATGATGTGAACTTGGATTTCCGGGAATGTGACAATTATCACTACATAGTATAAAACAAAGTCGCTTTCTCTGACCCTATGTCCCTTTGTACGCTTAAATCTTTGAAACTACGCAACGGATTTTGATGCGGTTTCTTTTAATAGATAGAGTGATTCAAGAGGAAGGTTTATATGTATAATAACATCCATTAAATAGTGGAGAAGTACTGTTATTTTTGAGGTTTCTAATGTGATGTCGTAAAAAATTACATTTTTTCCGCTTACATTGCAAACGCAGGCTAAACCCTACGAGTTTTATCAAAATAATGTACTAAGTATTATACACATTGAAAAGGTCTACAGAAAAGTCCGCGATGGTATATGTCTATCTCTTATGGATAACCCACAATAACTTTTTTTGTCATTTACTTTTTACGACAAATAATGGCTAATTTTCGAAGCCATTTTAACCAATACGCATTAATCCTTAACCAATTAAATACCTTGAATACATTGTTCATTTAATATAGATCTATATGGCCCTTTACACCGTATGATTTAAGTGAATATTTTCGAAGATATTACAGATTTAAAAATTGCGGGACGTAGCGTTTGCGGCGGTACCGGCCGGCCGCCCGGCTATATATTTTATACCCGTGCGAAGCCGGAGCGGACCGCTATGTTTGTTTATACAACGTTCACAGTTTTTCTGTAGTGTATTTAGTATCAGCATTGCACCCGTGCGAAGCCGGGGCGGGTCGCTAGTCTAAATATAATACAATGCACGTGTAAGAGATCAGTGGTAATTTAAGAAACATTAGCCAAATATTGTATTGTCATGAGAAACACAAACAAGAAGATTACAGCGCTAATGAGGAGGATGACGGCAGAATTTTAAATTTTTGACCATGCTTGTTAAATTTAATTATGATACCTATACTTTGGTCAAAATGATGTAAAAAGCTTACAATAAAATACATTCACAACTTTAGAATTAGTTAGTACTTGGTGTACTACTTATAAAACGTATTCAATTCATGTTTCCAGTATGTACATTAATTATTATGCCTCATGAATAAAAGTGGGCTAGTAAGGTTGAACATAGCTCGTTATTGATTTTATCATACTTAAAAGCTGTAATTATGTAAATATGTGGTTCTCATGAGGAACTAAAGCCCTTTCTGTTTATTCTTGCTTTGTCCAGGTGCAGTAACGGTATTCAGTACTTGTTATTGTCATACTATTGTGATTTATATTATGTTCTAACGCAGTGTAAGCCGACCATTAGACTGAGTAGTACATGTGTTGTGTTATAAGATTAATATTCCGATAATGGAACACGAAGATACGTTTTTGGACAGAGTATTGAAGATAGTAAAAGACGAATCAGCGCATCATTTGCCGTTGATTCAATTTAAACATCCGAAGGATTTAGAGGTAATGTTAAAGAATATTTTATTCAAGGCTAGTGCACATTTGCTGCCAATTGTTAGTAATTAAAGATTATGAGAGGCAATATCGATTTATTGCAGAAAGACGTGTGCAATATTTTTCATTCTTCATAAATTATTTTTGAGTTTTAATTTTATTTTTACACTAAAAATTCGTATTTGTATGTAACTGAAATATCACAAAATATATTTATTATTCATATAATGATTCAGCATTCTCAGCGATTGTATGACAGTTGCAATGCACAGGTTCGAACCCTGGCTAAAATTAAAATTATAATTCATGGAACTGCGTTTATACAGGGTGTGTAAATTTAAATCAGATCAATTTATTTTCAAATAAGATGATGATGATAAACAAAAAAGAATGGGGGCGAAAACGGAGTTAGATTTTAAATTATCAAAAACTAAACACTGAGATTTTAAGTACCAAATTAAATTTTATACAGTAGGTGCCAAAAATATATTTCCCACGATTATTTTATAGGAAACTCTTCGCAAGGATATAGATATTTCGGAACCCGTCGCAGATCAAGAGCTGGAACAATCAGTAAGAAATGTGTTGCAATACAGCGTCAAGACAAACAAACATACCTTTAAGAACCAGTTATATGGAGGAACAGATCCGTATGGTCTGGCAGGAGCATGGATTGCGGAAGCTTTTAATACCAGCCAGTAAGTATTTATAATAGGAAAATTTGTAAGTAATTACAATATGATTTAGAAGTGTCCTATGCTGCAATGATCTGACTAACTCCTTGGTCCGAGGATTCTATACTTACGGTATAAATCTATGTCCAAGGAGAGTACGTAAGCTAAGATACTTTAGGTCCTGTCTCCGATGGACAATAACAAAAGGCCGTGGTCTAGCACGGTGTTCATAGATGAACAGCTGCTTGCCACAAAATAAAGAACCTTTTACCGTGGTTGGGCCGCCAAATAAGTTGAACTACGTCTTTTTTCTGTAAGTAGTTTTAGGTTTCCTGATTGTTCAACTAATTAAGTGTTAAATAATAAAGAAATGTTCTACGAAAAAGATTCTTGTGTGGGGAACACGGGTCTTCTCACGTCATAAAACAGGTCTAGGTCACAATGTTGTATCTGGTGAGAAGCAGATAAACCACGTGATGACGCGATGACAAATAAAAAACGTAGCGGTCACATATTATATGCTCATATGTTCCTTTACAAATATTGGCAGACGGGTTGTTGAACTTCATGATTGTGTAAATTGATTATTTTCAGTGGACTGGGGCAGTCTTAGATTGCGTATTATAAGTAGAAAGATTAGTTTTTATGTTTGTTTATTTGAATGACATGTAAACAAACAAAAACATAAAATAGTCCGGGCGTTTACGGGACAGGGGTCATTGCAAGAAAATAAATAAATAAATAAATAAAATATCCTTTATTGAATTATTATGTACATTAATGGACGACTAAGATCCGTTAGGCAAAAATAAAAAATACAAGAGTTACATTACATTACACAGTTATTGAAATAATACAAAAAAAAGTATCAATTTAGAATTCATAAATATTAACGCAGAAGCCGGGCATAAAATGCCAAGATGCTGCTACCAAAATTCGTTAAAGCATTTATAATCGAGTTACTAGAAGTAAAAAGAATATTCCTAAATCTAGCAACGCGATGCCTGATCAATGCATCGAGAACCGGCACGCGGGCTTCCGCGAACATGCTAGACGCGCTACACCAACGCGGTAGTTTGAATAAAATTCGGAACGAATCATTGAATTGTACCCTAAAAATTCGATAATTTTCTTTTTTATACCTTGTCCACAGTTGTGGAGTATATAGAGCGGTGCAATAAGCTTTGAACAGTAATATTTTTCATTTCTTTCGCACTTACTAAACTTTCTTCCGATCATGTTCGCGCGCGCAGCCAGAGAACGCCTCTCTCTGTCTATATCGAGGTCATCTGTCAGATCATACGAAACTATATGTCCCAGGTAGCGGAAAGAATTAACACATTTGAGCGGCTGATTATACAGGTAAACAGGCAGGTGGATATCCCTAGAGGTTGCGCCAAAAAGCATAGCAACCGATTTATCTACGTTATAGACAAGGTGATGCCTTTCCGCATAATTTTCACAGATGGTGAGGAGCTTACGGAGCGCGCCGACCGAGGGGCTCAGCAAGACCATGTCATCAGCATAGCTGAGGTTATTCATACAAATACCATCGATGTAGCAGCCGACACCGGTCTCGCTAAATAAGAGAGGAGAGGTCAGACCTCCCTGTCTAAGCCCACATGACAGTACAAACTCATCTGAGCAAGTGTTTCCCCAGCGAACGACATTTTTTTGTTTAGTGTACCACGTTTTAAGCAAGCCAATGATAGCAGGTGGCACTCGCGCTTCTTCCAGCTTCCTCCATAGAATATCATAATTTACACGGTCGAAAGCACGACTAAGGTCCAAAAAACAAGCATAAACCTTAGTCCGTCGCGTAACTTAATAATTTACAGTCTGTTTCAAGGAGTAAATAGCTAAATCAGTTGAACTTTGTTTTTTAAATCCAAATTGAGCATCGTTTATCGAAATGTATTTAGAACAATCGAATCTACTACTTTAGCGCAAGTCGTCGCGATAGAAATCGGCCTATAACTCAAACTCGACATTGTGCTCATAGTTTTACTTTTAATCACGGGCGTTACAACACATTTTATTAAAGCAGAAGGCAAATATGCGTGTTTTATACAAGCATTTATGAAAATTGATAAAAAGACTACCACCCATGGACCACCGAAACGTAAGTGTTCTACGGCAATGTGATCATGACCACAAGATTTACCTAAATGCATTTTTCTAAGCGTGTCGTAAACTGTTTTTTCATCTATATGAATAGATAGGTCAGATAAATAAGAAAAGGAATCGTCAATGCTTTTGCTATTTCTATTCGCATTGAGAAGCGTGTGACTAGTAGAACCAAGCATAAATTTACTTTTAAAAATATCCGTAATTTTTTGTTTATCTGATTCACCATCAATTGAAAATGGTGTTCCAATCTTAGTATTCGTTAATTTACCCGCTTGCTCCCAGAACTTACAAAACTGTTTTTCTCTACAAGTACTACTTATTTTATCTAGTAAAATCTTTTCTTTATTGTTCTGGCACCATTTTAACCGTCCCTAAAAAACCGACCTACTCTTTTTCATGCTATCATAAAGCGCACCAGAATGAGGAGATCCAGCCTCAAACCAATTCATCAAACAGCGTCTTGCATCCTCGTGAGTCGATTTTAAAAATTGATTCCATCCAGGTGTTTTCTTAGGACACCCATTATTCCCCTTATACCTGTGTCGTGAACGCGCCTCCACAGCGGCCGATTGCAACGACGTTACGAATTCATTGTAAATTAGTTCCAAACTATCCTTATGCACAGGACAAGAACATGGATTACACCTAGCGAGCGAACGCAAACGATCCCAGTCAAGAGCAGACAAATACTTATTACATAATGATCTATAGGTCTCAACCTCGTAGCTGCCTCTCCTACCCCAAACAACTCGGTTCAAAGACCTGTTCGCGAGAACAGAGCACCTCTTTACAGCAATTATATCGAAGTCTAATTCTAGTACTAAGGGCCTGTGATCCGACCAAAATACATCTTTAATTATGTAAACATTAGTTAAAGCCGTCCACGCGAGCGGGGTGACGATGTAATGATCAAGCCAACTATATGAACCGTGTGAGTAACTAACATAGGTAAAAACATTATCCAAGTTCTTTAGAAAACACATATCTGCACATATAAGATTGTGATCAGCACAAAAATCAATTAATTTATTGTTAAATAAAGTATTTAAATTCGCATTGTAATCTCCCAATACAACAGCCACATTAACAGAGTTACTTTCAATTAAACTATGTATTGAGCCTAAAAAATCAGTAAAATTAGGCAAATTTACAATATTATTTTGAGGCATATAAACCGAAAAATACATATGACCTCATATGACAATAACCATTATGTTGAAACTTAATGGCGCATACTCGTGAGTCATTACATGTAAAAACATCAACATTATAAAACAAAGAGGCTCTCCAAAAGGCTACGCCCCCATAAGGTCTACCGATTAAAATCCCCGCAGACGTATCTACTGCGGAGGTACCGTGCGCTGAAAAATCAGGATGTATGTTAGATAACAAAGGAAGCTCGTGGGGCAGTAGCCAGGTTTCTTGTAACGCTATATTACATCATATTCATCGCATAATGATCTTACTTGATCAATGCTCCTTTTAACGGATTGACAATTGAAACTAACAAATTTCATTTTGATTTTAATAACGTTTTATATAGCTTTATAATGATATTCTAATTATGTACTATTATTCTTAAGCCAATAAGGTCTAAAAACAATGCCAATCGGCCAAAAGTCGGAATTTAAAAACGTATTCTTTTTATGAGACAATATTGTTACCTTAATGATTAATCCTTTAAGGTAAAGCAAAAGAGGTTTCTTTATACGGTTCAATACGTTCTATAGACACCGCGCTTTCACCTTTTGGTTTAATGTATTCTGCGAGCTTATCGTTAGTTGACGATATATCTAAGCGAGAAACGTACAAACAGAAGGTTCTCGGTGCGGCTTGGATAATAGAATCTTGTTCCTGAACTACGGCACGACCCTCCCTGTTCCTGTTTTTTTTCTTTTTATATGTGACTGGCAAAAAATCCCTATCAGAGCTTTCTTTAATTAAACCCTCTTGCTTATTAGTTACACAGTTAGGCGCGCGTAGCGAATCAGCTGTTTGTCCCGCTAAACGCTTCCGGCGCGCTGCGCCTGCGCCACCGGCAAGTGATGCACCTCGTCCCCCTCAGGCCGCTCCCCGCTCACGTGGTAGTTGGAAGTTTCGAGCGTTCAATGTGTTGATTTATTTCTTTACGTAGTGAATCGACGTCCGATTGTTTCGCACAATCACTTTTGATGTGAATGATCTCCTTTTTTAGAAGGACTATGTCCTTTAGGAGGCTGATTACATCCACGTGATCAAATGTTACGAGTGGAAGTCTATTAATGTTGCGGGCAACGAATACGGGCAGTCGCTGGATCAGTTTCTTTGAGGATTTTTACAATATCTTGCAGGTTTCTTTTATTTTTGTTGTCACCTTTTCGTACTCCACGACGAGTGAGCGAATTATCTGTTAAAATCGCCCTTGCACTGTTAATTTCTTCTTCGGTAAACTGGCCCTCACAAATTTGAAGCAAACTGACTTCGTCAATTACATCAATCTTACACTGAATATAGCATAAGAGTTCACTTATTACCACACGGCAACTACAATCGTTAGGCATTTTAGCCTAGGAAAATAGACTTTAAACACTTAAATTATATTTAACTAGCTTACAGCCCGCGGCTTCGCCCGCTTTGTCTAAAACCTAATAAATTATATACTAAAACCTTCCTCTTGAATCACTCTATCTATAAAAAAAAACTGCATCAAAATCCGTTGCGCAGTCTTAAAGATTTAAGCATACAAAGGGACATAGGGACAGAAAAAGCGACTTTCTTTTATACTATGTAGTGATACTTTAAATTTAAGACAACTTAGTGCAAACACGACCGTTCGTTGCGAGACCTCGCGCTACCCTCCACAAAAAATATTGATGAATTTTGTTACGAATTTGTTGGAAATTGGAATTAACTTTGATATGTTTTTATATTTCAGGTATACATTCGAAGTAGCTCCTGTATTCACGTTAATAGAACAAAAGATGATTCAACATATTCTTCAGCTATTCGGAATTCCCGATGGGGACGGTATTTTTAGTCCAGGTGGCAGTATGTCCATGTTATATGCTATAGTAGCAGCTAGGTTTAGAGCTTTCCCAGAAGTAAAGTCTAAGGGAATGAGAGGTCTACCTGAAATGGTTATATATACTTCGGAAGATGTAAGTATATTGATAATGATCATTAATGATGTTGGATAGAGTTCATTTTTAAATACGTTTTATTTATAATGTGGAATTGGAGAGCAACTCATTTCATATTAGGTACATATTTTAGTATGCATCGCTATTAAAAGCAGGATGCTCTTCTTGACTGTTAGAATAAATGATATCATACTATCGTATTTCCTCAAATTGTATTCAATTTAGAAAACTATGCCAATGACGTGTTTTAATTATATGCAATTGATGAATTTTAACTTTTAGCTTTCATTAGCTTCTAACTATTACTAGAGAAAGAAAATGTATTGAAATAAATCATTCTGACTGAAAATAACCTTTTCCAGAGCCATTATGCAATTAAGAAAGCAGCACATTGGCTAGGTTTTGGCACGGAAAGTGTTAGACAAATTAAATGCAATCAATGCGGACAAATGAACGTGGAGGAACTCGAAGAAGCTCTTAAAGAGGATCTGAGTAAAGAAAAAGTTCCTTTGTTGGTGAATGGAACCGCGGGAACAACTGTTTTGGGAGCTATTGACAACTTGGAAAAGATTGCTGATGTGTGCAGCAGATATAGTGTTTGGATGCATGTTGATGTGAGTATTTTCGCTAATTAAATGAATAGTTATTTGAGTTTCACATAAAAGGCGAAACTTCTGCAAAGACGTTTTATGATTACCAGAGTGTCGTAAGTATTTATGTATTATTTAGTAGGTGTTAAAGATATTTGAATTGATTTAGGTAGTATTCGATTAAAATATTAATATAGCTATGTCTAGCCGTCATTTGGTTGAATCTGCCATTTGATTGAATGACTAGCACGTTCATTGAATGACGACAATCAATTTAGAACTGATTTCATTCAATTATAGTTATTACTGCATTTATATTTTCTTGGTAATAATCTCTAAATGCTAAACGTATTTTTTTAGGTCTTAATAATTTTCAACGACCTGTAAGTGTAACTGTGTACCGAACTCCAAAGGAGTGCCAATGCATTTTCTCATCGATTATTATTTGTAAATTTATTTTTCAGGCTTGTTGGGGAGGTACGCTGATTTTGTCACATAAATTTAGAACGATGTTGAGAGGAATTGAAAAGTGAGTATTTTTCTATAATAAGAACCGATCTATAATATATCATAATTTGTAATTATTGAAACAATATTATTCAAGAAACTCATATTAACATAGATAATATTATAAATACGTAATTTAATATTGGTTGAATAAGCTCAAGGAAATTGAGTGTTCTATGTCCTACATGAATTGTAAATTTAAATGACCAGTCAGCGGCTTGATCATGATTGCTAATGATATTAACATTATTAGTGGGAATATTAACTGTTTTACTACAAACCTTGAAAGCTAGTTGTATCTTATATACCACTAGCTTTCCGCCCGCGGTTTCCCTATATATGTGTGCTTAATTTCATTGTAATCGGTTCAGTAGTAAGTATTTGCGTGAAAGAGTAACAAACTCACACATACACATCCATCCTCACAAACTTTCGCATTTATTATTATAAATTATAGTAGGAAGGATTTGATGGGACAGAATAGTATCACAGATAGTACCTATAGTGTATTTTACTAGAAATAAAATTAATTTTAATTCTGATTAAAAGGTAATAGCTACCTAGTTCTTAGAATTTCTTTCAATATCGATTAAATTCAAAATTAACGATTTTAAAATTATACATTAATTTGCTATATTTAAACAATATATTTCTCTTAATTTTCAGAGCAAATTCAATATCATGGAATCCACACAAGATGGCGGGCGCGCCTCTGCAATGTTCCTTGTTCCTTCTCAGAGAGAAAGGACTCTTGCACGAATCGAATGCCGCGTCTGCGCAATATTTGTTCCAGCAGGACAAGTTCTATGACGTGAGATATGATACCGGTGATAAGAGCATACAGTGTGGGAGGAAGGTAGGTTACACAAAAAATAACAATAAGTATACTATTTGTGCAACCTTAAGTTATATCCGCATAAGCTTTCTCAACCAAAGGCATTTTTTTATAACTTTGTCTTGTGCAAAAAATTTTTTAAGAAAATAATAAAAATATAATGTATAGCTACAATCTTCAGCTAGGTATATGATATATCTACCTCGAATTATAAAGATATATTATATCTTTATCATTTGAATAATTTATGGGTATAATCAGCACCTTAGGTAGGTTCTCAGTTCTGTGTTCGTCAAGATTAGTTCCGTAGTTCCAATACAAAACCCAGAGATTTATTTATTAACATTCTTCCCAACCATTCCAGATAGACGCTTTCAAGTTATGGATGATATGGAAAGCTCGTGGAGACGTCGGGTTGAGTCACATGATGGAGTACACCATGGAACTTGCCGAATTTTGTATGGGGAAGGTTGCAGAAAAGCCAGGCTTTCGTCTTGTATCTGCTCCTATACAGTGTCCTAATGTTTGCTTCTGGTATATACCAACTTTCATGAGACACCAGAAGGAAGATGACAGCTGGTGGGAAATTATGCACAAGGTAAGATATTTGCTTATTTGTCGACCCAAATCCATGACTTTTGTAATGGGAAGTTTTTAAAAGAATAATATTATATTGTTGGGGTTAAAACTTGTAAATTGCAAGGTTACTTTGTCATAAACGCTAAAATAACTTACCTACCGTCCACTACCGCCTGGATTTTATGAATAGTTTGAGAGTCAAATGTAGCATGTTTTTAGTACAGGATAGATTATACATATACAGTTAGGTAATATGTAATTATTTTCAATATGATTTTATTATGAATCTCTTGCAATATGTTACGCCTACCAAAACCTGATTAGCATTGAAACTCGTAATAATAGGAGTATTGATTACTTGTTTTTATTACAGGTAACACCAAAGATAAAGGAACTATTGACGATAAGTTCCCGCCTCATGGTGGCCTACTCCCCTCTCCGTCAATATAAGAACTTCTTCCGAATGCCGTTCACCTTCCATCCGAGACTTGAAGAGAAACAGATCTCGGATATGTTGCAAGCTATAGAGGATTGTGGGGAAATGATAACCATGGATATGCTATGATGCAATAAGAAAATAAACTGGAATTAAAAAATAATCATGATAGATGAGATTTAACGATTTGCGTCTGGACAAAGATTTTGAATCTGCTGAAGACTAACATATTCATTATGTATTTATTTTAATAGCCACGAGTATTATAAATGTTCAAAACGATCCTTGGAAATATGTCTCAGGCATATGTTTTTTCAAAACGTGCATGGTGGTGTCATGTATTTCTTAATTGTACTAAGTATATGGTGCTGAATTTATCTAGTAAATATATTTTATAATTTTTGTTTTATTGTTTTTACTTTTAAGATCAAAGCATAATTCATAATGTTTCTTCACAATTGAATGGTATTGATTATGCGTTATTTATAGAAACATTTGAAGTTTAGACCCTCGACATTTGGTACATTTTCTGACCACCACTGTCATAAATAATGTCTTATAATGAATATAGCATGGACAAACATCTATTCAACATTGTGAGGAAATAAAAAACACATCAAAATCTCAAATATTTATTGTCTAAAAACACGGTCGATATCCACTCCAAGTGAATATCGACCGTGTACAGGCCGGGGTGCGCCCGCTCGACATATTTTGATACATTATTTGATCACCACGGTCACCAAAATATCTCTGATTGTATACAGTATGGATAAACATCTATTCAACATTATGGGGAAATAAAACACACATCGCTATATCAAAAATTTATTGTCTAAAACACGGTATTGGCGAGTATCCACTCCAAGTACATATCGACCTTAGTGTACAGGCCGGGGTGCGCCGGCTCCCCGCAGCGCACGCCCCACGACACCACGCCGATCGCGGACCAGCGACCGCTTGACATTTGGTACATTATCTGACTAAAACTGTCATATAAACTGTCTCAGATTGTATACAGTATGGATAAACATCTATTCAACATTATGGGGAAATAAAAAACACATCGCTATATCAAATATTTATTGTCTAAAACACGGTATTGGCGAGTATCCACTCCAAGTACATATCGACCTTAGTGTACAGGCCGGGGTGCGCCGGCTCCCCGCAGCGCACGCCCCACGACACCACGCCGATCGCGGACCAGCGCCCGCTTGACATTTGGTACATTAGCGGACCGCCACTGTCACCCTGAAGAAAATAATTATTGTTTTATTCATAAATATTACGGTCTATTCTTTGGGAAAGATTGAGTGTGAGAGAAAATTTTATTTTTCTAGTAAAAGACTAGGAACATCCACTTTGCAAATGCGAGATGTCAGAAATGGGTTGTGGCTATAAGTATAAGGTATAGACTGTGTACAATCATATTATCTACTGCAAAAGCCAGAAGGAATATTCGGGAATAAATGAACATTACGTCAAATAAGTAGTCGATATTACCTGACAGGCATCCTTGCCTCCTTCCCGGCCTCCAGCACAAAGAGTTTCATCGAACACAGAGTCAGTGAAAGCTTTCACACATTCTTCGTGTCTCCACACAGGTACTGAGACCTCCATGAGGACATCGCTGTGAGGCCCTCCGTAGAACTGTGTTCCCCAACCTAATATAAAAAATTAAAATTTTATCGCAAAACTTGGTACCTATGGTACCGTGGTACCTATTTTTGTAATTGATTTATGGATGTGTTAAAATAAGCAAAGTTGAAAAAAAAAATTCATAACGAAAATCTAGAGCGGCCATTTAGTGCATAAGTGCAAGGTATATAATATGTTTAAATCAGCAGATTTCAGATTATTAATTTAACTCTTGATGAAGATCAGTAAAGAAAGACAAGAAAGCGAGATCAAGCTCCTAAAGTAAATTAGCATACTTTGTAAGGGGGGGTACATTGGGGAATTAGGTATTCAATTTCATAGTAGTTCGGTAAATAGTGCCCTTTCTGATGAAATACCTTTTAGGATTTCAGTTAAGCTTATTGTAAAACAATTTCCTTACCTATAATAGTGGCAATTTCATTGTCCAGCTGTGTTCCCCTTGGTGGCAAGCAAATTGGCCACACATAAGTATTAAATACAGTTGGTCTATGTAACTTCAAGATGGCTATATCATTGTGATAGTTAGAGGAATCGAATAGCTCGTGCTGTCTAATATCAATCACTCTGAAATTGTATGAGCGGGAGTCGTTGCTTCTACGGAAGTCGTATTCACCGAGCCGAACGGATAGTTCTTCGGCTTTCCAGCTGAAATAGTTTTATCATTATGAGAAAATAGCTAAATTTTCTACGGATCATGGAATTTTTTATCAGTCATATTTAGCCAGAATCGTGAAAAAGCTAAACTAAATGATTGCACAGTGACTGCTATTATCTATTCAACACTATAACAAATCAACCCAACACCTGAAAATTATACGCTTCATCAAATTACCAATCAAATATCACCAACCACTAAACTATCAAAAACGATCTAGATTTAATTCTAAATACAGCGCCATTATCAACATTCTATTAGCTACTTCTGAACTACACCGGGCACTGGGCAGCGTTGGGCGAGTAGAGGCAATCACGATAGTGTAGAGGGCCTAAATATCAACCCTTATTGTTGTTTATGCATAATCGCCGTAATGGCGGCAAACATCGTCGATCATTTGTTGGGCCAAAGCTGCCCATTATATACCATTTTTTCCACCTACCGTCTAGTACAATGCGCAGCGGTCATCACATGTCGGTCAGTGATGAGAGCTCCTCCACAGTACTGCTCGAAGCCAGGTGGAGTGATGGACGCCATCCAAGGCCACTCGCGCGGGTTGGCGGGTCTTGCGCCGGTCACACGGCCTTGTGCGCGCGTGCTTAGACCACAACCTGGTGGAATAGTTGAGTTGGGTGATGATGTATGAAAAAATGTGTAATATAGTGGAGTGAAGGCTTATATGAGTCTTATGAGTCGAAAGATTGATTAGTCCCTTTAGTAGAAATAAAAATTTCTTGTTCTACAAATGTATGGGGTGGGGTTATTACAGAGACAGTAAATTGTCTCTAGTACCTAATGTAAGGTAAGTTGATAATAAAGCAGATGTCGTGGAATGTAAAAGGTTTGCTATGATAATAAAAAATGGTTTCAATTATTAATAAGTGTAAAAAGTTCATTATGAATGAATTGAAATAAATGATAAATATAATAAAATAGCAACTTACATTCATTTGAAAGAAATATCGGCAACTGGGGTGTAAAATGTAAATAAAACACGTCACTATTTAGAAACCCTTTAATATTACACACCTCTGTTATCAGCCCTGGTTATTTTAAGGCTGATTTCATCTTCATCGCGCGGTGCGGTGGCAGGTAAATCCCCTGCCAAAGCGTCAGGAGCTGCTTCACCCATACCATCGGGGCAGCAAGTACCGATCGATCTATGGAAAAAGTTTTAAGAATGCAATTGACAAATTGATAGCGTTTATTACAAATATTTTACATTATCCTAACTTCCTAACAAACGCTATAAATGTGAAAGTAACTCTGTCTATCTGTCTCTTCTTCACGCCTCATCCACTGAATCGGTTTCGTGATTTGTATGAAATTTGGTACAAATATAGTTTGAGATATTATGTAGGTATATATACGATAGTTTTATCCCAAAAATCCTACGGGAACGAGACCTATGCGGGATTTTTTCATTAACAACTCGGGTGAATGCGCGGGCGGAAAGCTAGTATTTAATGTACAAATATTTTAATATCTTCCAGCAGAAGTCAGTACTACTACAAGTCGTGTCAAGTAAAAAGAACGCTGACGGTTAAGCTGCGCATTGGCGATTTATCGGTCTATTTGGTGTTATGAGGTGGTATAAGAATAACAAATAGGTAGTTGTGAAGCCACGATTCGCGAGCCTAGTTCAAAAATAAAATAATCGGCACATAGCTTTCGTGCAAAACTCGATCCATGCGCAAACACACCCCATCACTTTTTACCAGCGTTCTTTTTACGTGACGCGTACTATACAGGACATTGAGGTATTATTACTAGAGAGGGCACCACGAACAAAATCAGCGACAAGCGCGGCGGCCGGCGCGGGCCGGCTAGTGAGTCATACATTTTGTAGATATTCTGCCCTTGATTACTTATAATTTATAAATTAAAACCAATCAATGTAACAAATAAATATTGTTTATCTTATTAAAAAAATATGAATAAACTTATCAATTAAAACCAATCAATGTAACAAAAAAAAATTGAGTTTGAGACGATTGACTCCAACTCGTGTTATAAATAGAGTAGTAGCGATGCCCTCTCTAGTACGTAGTACATGTAACTCATTGCTACAGGATGTCAGAATCCACTTTAAAGTATTGAAGAAAAATACGTGAATATATTTTGCGTTTATAAAATATGTTGTAATGCCTAATTATCATGCTCAATTTGTTCATTTAACTTTTTACCGATGTATAGGAATGTTGTATATTAAAATTGTAAATATAATGACCAAACATCCCGATTTGGCTATATAAAAGGAAATCGGTAATTATTTGACTATTAAACTGACAAATTAGTACTAGATACCTTTATAAATAGGTCTTGTATTTGAGCCGAATTAATAAATTTCAATGTTATATGTAGGTATTTGCAATCAAACGATCAAACGATGATGTAGCAACTTGTGGATTATTTTATTGTACATATCTAAAAGGATAGCATATAAAACATTGATTACAAAACAAGTTAAGTGCTTATTACAAGCGTATATAACGTTATAAGTAAAATATTAAAGGTACAGAATACTCACGAATGTTGTATTATACAGATATAGTCCATAAACTTCATGAAATCTTTCTTGAACTCATCTTGAATACAATAGTGTAAGTGCCGGCAATGGCCTGTTTTGCCATTGGGGAGAAGGCAGGCTTGATAGGGCACATTTGGCTAGAAGATAAACATAATTTGTTCTATAAGCCTCTTACTAGACGCAAATGATGAGCGCATTGTGCGGTAGATTGTGTTATTTGTGGCTAAAAGTCGCGCGAATAACGTAGATGTTTAAAAATTTCTATTTATGTCGCTACATTTGTTGTAAAACCGAAGAGGTTATGTTTTAATAAGTGTTACAACAAATGTAATATTAATTAATATAGGTAATCTATCTTATCTTTCTAAAGCATTGTTTTTCCATAATGAAGTCTACATTCCACAGTTTCCAAAACTCTAACATTAAAGAAATTTATACTTCCAATATACTTTAAAAACAATACACAAAATCCATACGTAAAAGCTTACCGATAAAAAATTGCAAAATAATGCAAGCGATCGTTCATTTCGAATTTTAATAAATCATGTTTATTTCAATATGTCAGCACCTTTAGCCACGCACATTCATTTAAAGAAACATGCAAATTGTATTGACAAAGTTATTCATTATTACCACCAAATTCGAGATCAAGCTGATATCAAACAATATTTAATATACCAGCTGTGTTTCGCGGTTTTACCCGCGGATAAAACAAGAGACAAATACTTTCATTGCCTTGATTCCTAAAATTCTTTTAAAAAGTAACCAATATTCGACCCTGGTTCGTTAGCTATTTTTCTTCTATACATAACAGACGAATAGATTTTTCGCATTTATAACATTAAAGCTAATATATCATTCCGATATTGTGCAGATTAGGACAGTGCGTGGGAGGCGACACGCGGGCGCCAGGCTTGAACTCAAATCTCACATAATTGAATTGCTCTCTCCGATTTGATGATCATTCAAACTGCTTTTGCAATAGCGATGAAATGTTAAACTTGCTTGAGTGTGGCGCCTGTGTTGAGATGTCCTGCTGTTTTATTTGCGTATTTTTATTTTTTAGAATTATCGGGAAATAATAAAGGTGAAATATATTTTTTGATAGGCTATTAATTAAACTTGAAATTCAAGTTTAATTTATAACAGTTAGTTGAATAATTCTTAGAAATTATGTTAGTTTTTAAATGCACTGTGAAAAATAGAGTAGGTAAACTAGCACATAGGTACTTCTTTATATAATTTAGATTTAGATATTCATTACACATTTAAAAGAAAATTATTTGGAGGATAATAATCGCGAGGTCCTAATTAAACTGTCCAAAATATCTTTTTGCTAAATATTTTTTACGGCGCAGAGTACGCAAAACGATTACAGAGCTTGACTGGAAATACTATCTAATTTACACTTAAAAACAAAAATATAATTTACCTGATCCTTGTTCAGTTCGACGAATCGTTTAGTTCGGCCGTGACCGATGTGCATGCCACCAGCCGCGACCAAGTCGTGCCATGATGGATCTAATTCATCAGCTGTAAAAATAGCTCCTATAATTTAGTTTAAAAAAAAATACACTATTGCGTATTATTTGAGCGTTAAAATGAAAAAAAAAAATATTAAAAATTATATTGTGATCCTTGGTGGTCGCAAAAACACAATTTGTAAAAAATACATGAATGAGTATGCGAAATTAGTACGTGAGTAAGGACATTATTCAATGTTCAAATGATTGTATTTTGATGGGCTTATAATCTGTTGTAGGTACAATGAAAAATGTTATTTTTATTTTAAGGATAAATATATTTTTACTTCGGAATTTAAAGTAATTGATTTATTATAATCCGGATTCCAAATTAAAGCACAATAAACATAATCATACGCAGGAAGCCTATAATAAGATATATATTATTAGTTATTCTCTTTTCTAAAGAAAATACATACATTATACATATTTCGTCACCAACTTGTACAAACGCAATCAAATATTTCCTCACGGTTATTTTAGCGACCATTAACAATTAATATGTATGACTTGAACAAATCAACAACTTGCATGTTTTGATTTATTGAGATTAACGTGCAGTATGATAATAAAATTGATTGAGCAAGTATGTATGCAGTAATCATTTAAAATTCTATAAAATCGTAATAAAATTCAATCTTTACACTGAATAGTTAAGCAAGTTTATTCTTGTGTATTTTCTTATTTTTTGTCGTTGACATTAAATTATTTATTTTTCATTATTTAGTTTATAGATAATAAGAATTTATAAAAAATATCACACTTTTGGTCCCTTAGATGCCCGTATTATCAAAATTTTAAAATCTCATAGATTTGTACACTCATATTCAACTATGCCAACACCGAAAACAATCTTAATTTTTTTGTAATTAAATATTCCTATTCTTATATTTGTTACTGTATAAAATAAAAAGATCTTACAAATAAGTTTAGATCCCTCAGCACTCAGCACCGCCACGAATATCGTCAGGAGGAACAACATGGTGGAAGGCCTCCCAACAACTAAATCATTATAATTTAATAATTGGGACGGCGGAAGTTTGTCCTGATATAATATAATCCGCAGGATGTTACATTGATAGCTAAAATATATCATCGCAATTTTTTTAAACTTTTTATTTTTATTAATTAGTGGTCGGTAAAAATTTTTGTTTGACCACCACTGTTTGTTTTTTATATTTTTATTTTTCATTAATTCGTTTTATGTAGATAAATAATTTTAGCATGAAAAGCATTATCTAAATGTCATAAAGGTGTAAACACTTCTAAAGTGTTTTAAAACAATTTGTGTAATGTTTTATGGTAGGCAAACTCATAACTGAAGTTATCACTAACATAACCTATAAAGATACGATTTGCATGTACGTATATATGGTAAGTGGTATTTAAAAATACATAACTGTATGATTTAATACGCATAATAAATGACCGCTTCAGGCGTAACTTTATAAATACACAAGGCTTGATACCATATACGAAGAATTGAAAATTCAACGACCTTTAATTTGTAATCTAGTGACCGACCTGCCTTGATATGAACAGACTGCTTGTATTGCTAGTGTATGATGTAATTTTAATTACATATTATTAAAAATCATACACATTAACATTGAACATTTGGATTTAACAAGTGTAACTATTCATTAAACCATTCATTTTGAATCGGAGACTTTATATTATAATGTAGGTAGTTAAACTTTCCTGCGCAAGTCTAAGTCAAAATTCAAAAGGTTGTATGCCTCATTGATGAAGCTTGTAGGAGTAACTACAAGCCAAGCAATTCATCGAACAATAGCTTATTAAAATAAATCGTAACCAGCAATTATAAATAATATGAAGAGATAAAAGGAATAGTGAATACGATGTAATAACGTGCAGTGAACACATGTTTGTGGGCGCTCGTAAAATCCCTGCTATTCAATTATACGAGTAATATTAACTGTGTGGCGAAATCAAAATATTACCCGGCATTCCTCTGAGTAATTGTTTAGGCTAAGCGAGATTACTTGAATATTTCAACGCCCATTAGCAGCGTGGGAGGCGAAGCCTTATCACTCGATATCTTTTATGACACTTTGACGTTACGATGTATGTGATTAGGTATCAATTTTGCGTGAACAAATTTACTATCCGAAAATTTGTATTCGGTACACGACGGGCTGGAATTAGACTTGATTTATTTAAGGACGAATTGTTCTATTATTAGACCACAAGGTGCCATGCCAACGTTTGCAAATGTCGTCCAGTTTGCTCTTGCATAATCTTCGGTAGTGGAAAAGTATGAAGCTGGAATGTTGAACTGATTTGTAAGTTTTGAAACAAATCACTAGATAATTTTTAAATACCTATAAAATTAAATGCACTTTAAATTAAATAGGTATTAAGTTAAACCTTAACTTCATGAAACCAAAATTATTAAATATGGTAAGTTCGATGGTTTATTAAAAGTTTTTATGGAGATAACTTAGAGGTGCTTATAGATTTTCTTTCCTTCTAATAAAATTTGTCTGTTATTAACCAAAACATGATTTAGGTAATTATGGCAAATAATCGAGTTATTATGCTCTATGTCCTGCAACATATATTTCCTACGACATGCACTAAATAGCCGGCGACATCAAACGATTGCGTTGATTTCGTATCCATATTCAGGTATTACCAAATTGAATTCATTTCCGTTGATAATTATTGGTTGTAATTAACCGTTAAGGTAATAAATTGACAATGGCGCCGGCGCAGGTGGACAGTCCACAAGGCCTTAATGCAAATACCGAACACTAATGCTTTTCATACCTTCAATTTGGTCCAGAATGCCTCAAGCTATAGGCCGTAATCGACTGATTACAATATTTATCCTTTAAAACCATCAATTTGAGTAAACCTCGATATTATCAATGGTAGCTTGGATGCATGACCGGGAATAATATGGTTTATGATTACAGTCAACAAATTAGGTTCGTATCTGGGTAGAAACACACTAATCATCAACTTATTGCATGTTACAAACAAACAAACTAGCCACTCCTTGTGCAGCATTGTCAATTTTCAATTTGTTCCTTTATATGTATTGCATATAAATGGAAATTATATGGATAGCTACTAGCTCCGTCACGCTGGAACCCGCTTTAAAAAAAA
>CAJQZM010036992.1:0-30145 GCA_907164665.1 Colias nastes
GAGAGTGTCCGTTCTGTAGCGTTTAGCTACTATTATGTATTCTGTGCCGATAGCTAAACAGTACACACAAGTAAACTATGCCTTTTATTGGACAGCTTCATTTTAGTGAAAACTAACTTTAAAAAATAAATACAGCATTTTATTAAGTACCGGCCTAACGCACGGTTTTACGGTTTATTTTCGAATAAAATCCCCAGGTACATGAGATATTCGAAAAAATTCGGCTTTTCCACAACAGAGGGCGTTAGTTTTCAATAGATATAATTTTGAACCTAAACACATACAAATAAGGTTGAAATTTGTGTTAAACGTGATAATAAGAACGGTCGACTGTGTCATTCATTGTTATTTAGCAAGAAGCTTATATTTATTTAGATTACTATGCTATGGTGACATTCGTATTACATAGGTACTTGTAAATATTCTTTAATTTTATGGAAAAACGGCATTATTTCTAAAAAAAAATAATTACCGATGAAATGTTATTCCTTTATTAGTATAGCAGGATGAATTTCCGCAATGGGAAATGATGAAACACACTATGTTTACACACGCACGTCTTGAGAGCAACTGAATGAAGACTGACCGCTTGAAGCCGCGACCGCACGGTGAACTACCTATAGACATTCATTCACTGCCGTATACGGACTGCTTAGTGCTCGAGCCTTCGCCACCGCTTCAAGCCGTCAACTGCGCGGTTTGTACCGACAGCTCGAGCAGTTAATAACCGACCGCTCGAGCAGTCCGTGTACGTCACTCAGCCGTTAACTGCTCGAGCTGCCCGTGTACGGCCGCTCTAAGACTTATTAATAAATAATTCATAATTATACAAGTCACAGGTGACTTATAAAACCTCAAATTTAACTTTCATCTTTATTTATCTTCTTGGTTTTAGATTGTGTCAAGATTGTGTCAAGTATTTTATCTTTTTTTATCTCTGTTTTCATTTAGTTATTGCGTAGTCTTTGATCAATCTTTGATAAATACAATGATTTAGAACACGTCTTATTGTTTTACATATTTTCATATTATTTTTATGTTATACCTATACGATTTAAAAGTGAAGTAATGGGCAGTTTCTGTGAAATTAATCTAAATACCCCTGAGAGTGGAAAGTTTTTAACGGGCAGTGTATTATCAGGAGAAATAAAGTACGCCGTAGATAAAAATACTGCTTTTAAAAAGATCACTGTATCATTAAAAGGTATTGGAACTACGTCTATTGAATATAATAATTCCAATAAAAATGAAAAAAATTCTACCGATCACTATACTGAGAGATATGTTAATATAGAGCAAATACTTTTAGACAAAGCAAAGGATGAAGATGGGACGACATTGAAAATTGGATCTTATACGGCTTCATTTCAGTTCAATATTCCCAATAGAATACCGCCATCTGTGAATATTTATAGAAGCGATAAAAATCATACAGTTAGATATAAAGTGATTTATTATATAACAATAAAATTTCAACGGCCAGGCTTAATAAGTTTTCCTAAACGTTATAAAAAAGATATTCAGATCGTTTCGAACATTATACCGACGTTACCACAAACGCCAGTAACAGTCGGTGAAAAAAAGAAGTTATTTCACATATTTTCAAGGAGGGATTCCGTTATAAATTTGAAGGCGACAATTATGAATTCTGTCGTGAAAGCGGGAGACAACGTACAATTTTGTTACGAATTGGCGAATCACAGTAACGTTAAAATTAAGTATGTACAGATGAAAATAGTGGAAATTATTGAATTCAAGAAATCGAGACGATCCGTTGTTTTCTATCGTGATTTGGACGTCACAGAAACTAAAACGGGCAGTATACAAATTGGGAACACGCAAGAAATGACGGTCGAAATCAATATACCTGACAATGCATTAACAATAGACAGTTGTAAACTTGTTTCGAGGGATTATTTTGTTTATGTAACAGTAGCTTTGCCTTTGCCACATATAAATTTTGACCTCAGAATGCCAATTCAAGTGATGCCCAGCACTGAAAATGTTCCATCGGAAGATCCACCGTCGTATTGGGATGTTATGTGCGAAGATAAAGAACATGAAGATGATTAATTTTGAAATAAAAAAAATTACAAGACAATGCGCATTTGACTTTAATACGCAGTCTAGGTCTACATATTATTAGGCATAGAAAAGCGTAAAAGCTTTGCAAATCAAAATATAAAATTCCGGTGTCACAATGTTAGTTACCATACTCCTCGAAAACGGCTGGACCGGTTCTCATTAAATTTTCTGTGCATATCGGGTTCTAACATCTATTTTTCATACCCATAAGTAATAAGAGGAACACAGAACAACGTTTTCCGGGACAGTTAGTAATCATGTACCTCACCTAATTGACTGTCTCGCCGTTTATTTACTTCGTAAGTGAGAATTTGTATAAATAGTGGGCTAGTTAGATGAAAATTTAAACTCACGACGAAACCCTACTCTGCTTAGGTCACGTAATGAGTACTATGATATAATAATTATGAGAGAAATCATAAAAAAAGATTTATCCGTCCCCTAGATATAGGTAGCCAAATCATCAAATCAAATAAGCATTAGTATTCCGTCTGTCTGTTAAACTTTTACGATCATATCGATACAAATATTTTTGGTACAAGTTGGTTCCTAATTCCTAGGTTAAAAATGGCTTGCTTGTAGGTATTATTAGATAGCCGAATTTCACACGTCTGTTATGATATTCGGGTCATTTAAATAACAAAATACAGCTAATTTGCAAGAGTAAGAAAGATCATTACATGCATAGAAAATTTGGCATAATTAATGAAAACAGCGTGGAATAATGAACTATAGTTAGTTGCATTGAGTAAAGATAAAATGTGTTTCTCATCAGCAATATTAAATATATTTAAAAGCAGGAAAAGTATTTACATAACACAGATACATAATTGGCGTGACGTCACCGAGTAATTAAATAATATGCCTTAAAAGGTAAATTATGCATTCAATTAAAATTTTAATTATGGTAACTATTACGAGTATTATCTACGTAATCTGAAATATCATAAAGTGGATTCTTATGTTAGAACTACACTAATGCCGAATTAGATAAAGGTTTATTTTATACCGCGTTTTTACCCGCAATCTCCGCTCCTATTGATGTTAGCGAGATGATAATATAGCCTATGCCCTACCTATTGCCTTTCTCGATAAATAAACAAACAAACTCTTCAGCATAAAATATTTGTGTAGATTTAAAGCTAGTGCACTGTCTGTCTTTGTAACCATATTCATGGTTTAAGAGCAATATATACATAATTATACATATAGGAAGTCATCAGCATTCAACAAGAATATAAAATTATGTGTGCATAAACGAGAAACGCGTTTCGTATTTAGTTGCAGGAACTCCGTCAGACGGGGCGGTTGCGTCATCATCAATATTTCTATTTTCTATATTCTAAGTCCAGTTATCAACTGATAAAGTTCGCAGATAATAAATGCATAGAGTATCAAATCTGATAAACGATTCCGTACGTATAATAAGTGTTGATAAAAGTGTTATTCTAAATTCACCTTGGACAAAAGATAATAAACAACAGGCAGATCCAACATGGGTGTAACTTGTGAAATAAACTTAAAAACACCCCCTGGAGGAGTGTTTTTAGCTGGCAGTGTGGTTACAGGTGAAATTAAATATGCAGTCAATGAAAACACAGTATTTAAACGAATAACTATGTCCCTAAAAGGTATGGGAACTGTCCGTGTTGTTAAGTCCTCATCCAGAAGACAAAGTACGTCATTTAACAAAGAAAGGTACGTAGACAGCAATGAAGTTATCCTTGACAAAAATGATCAAAATGGAACAACACTAAATGCTGGATCTTACAACACTCCCTTTAAATTTATAATACCTGAAAGAGTGCCTCCTTCAACCAATGTACACAGACGAGAAGGACAGTACAGTTTAAAATATAAAGTAGCATATTTCGTCTCAATGAAGTTTGAAAGACCCGGATTTATGGCGTTCCCTAAACGCTTCAGGAAAGAAATTCAAGTAACCTCCGACACGACGCCAACATTATCCCGGGAACCTTTAACGTACGGAGAACAGAAGAAACTATTCCATCCATTTTCTAGCACAGATTCTATAGTTAATATCAAATCTACGATTTTGGATTCAGTTGTGAAAGCTGGTGATAATCTGCATTTCGAATATGAAGTCTCAAATAAAAGTCACGTAGCAATTTCGGCTGTGGAAACGAAAATAATTGAAATGATAACACCGAAGAAGCGAAGAAAGTATGTTACCTTTAAACATGATGTTCCTGGCACAGATTCTAAGACAAGAAGTATTGATGTGGGGGCCACACAACAACTCTTTGTAGATATTAAGATTCCTGATGATGCTCTAACTATAGGTACTTGTGAACTGGCTACGAGAAATTACGGTGTTAGTATTACAGCAGTGTTACCTATGCCGCATATAAATCTACAATTATTGATACCATTTGAAATTATCATGAAACGAGAGGAAGTTATTGAAGATAATGATGCGCCTCCTTCGTATTGGGATGTAATGTGTGAAGACAAAAAGAAGTTAGAAGAGTTGTTTGAATGAATGGAAAAAGTGGAAATGATCTCGACGAAAATAGCGTTTATTCATATATGAATTGTGTAATGCGTATAACTCCATAAATACTTACGCGTAAAACGGTTAATGAGACTAACTTTCTACATGACCTCTTTTCATTTCTTGTTTAATATGATAATGTTTGTGCGTATTCGTTTGTAATTGGTCGTGATTTATTGATAGTTCTGTAATAAATATACAGATGGCGTTATTTTAAGATATGTTTATGTCATCTAAAACAAGATGGCGCTGTATCCTATTGGTTGTATGAAGACATAAAAGAAAATACACAAATGGAAATAAATACAAAAAATGTGATTCTTATAGATATATAAGTACTTTATATTGAAATGTTGTAATTTAGTTACTAAAATTAAAGACTGGTCATTTGTATATTTTTGTTATTAAAAATAAAAATTATATACCTACTCTATCTTGGAATTTTATTTTTAAAAAATCTACGTATTCATATTATCACAGCCCGTGTAAAAACTGTTAACTGTTTTGCAGGTAGGTAATTCCTTCTGAATATTTATGTAGTCCAGTATTCTGTATTTCAAATGATTGGATGTTGTATTTGATTCTGTGTGTTAGAGAATGAAGAGATAACGCAATAAGGCAAGGAAATATCAGCTCTTACTGCGAAAAATTTCGATAAAATCTCACTCAATAGTTATTTTGAAACAAAAATATGTATTTTAAATAGAACCGACTATTTTTTTTTTGTTTTCTCCAATGATCTACATATAATCGAATTTAGAAATTCTTTGATCAGTACACACCATAGTACACTCATATGACGTCGCGTCGTTGGTAGATCGAAAATTAGAAATGTTATTTTACTATGTGAGCCTGAACGACCCACAAAATATTGTTACAATATAAAACTTCGGCTAATTTTGAAAGGTATTACAATTATTATGAAAAAGTTTGTAAGAATGTTTTGATGTACCTACGTTTGTTAAACTATCAATCAAAACAGCTTATCGCATATTATATGTACCTACGAAACTGTATGATATCACTACATAGTATAAAACAAAGTCGCTTTCTCTGTCCCTATGTCCCTTTGTATGCTTAAATCTTTAAAACTACGCAACGGATTTTGATGCGGTTTTTTTTAATAGATAGAGTGATTCAAGAGGAAGGTTTTAGTATATAATTTATTAGGTTATAGACAAAGCGGGCGAAGCCGCGGGCGGTAAGCTAGTAAACTATAACTTATACTCTGGATTAGCAATTAGGAGGAACCAGGCAAATCGTTCCCGCAGTTCCACCAAACTTAATCTGTGGTTCCAAGGCAGCGAGACGGAACAGAGTGGGGTTTACTCGGTAGGAATTTACATAACATACGGCTCCATCTTCGGGGGCCTATGTCATCTATATCCAATTAAAAAAGGTACGCGAATGGCGCAACAGGTCCCCGCTAGTTAGTAATATATCTAAATATACTGGTCATGTAAATAAAAAACGAGAGTCAAACAAGAATGAATAAACTAGTCCACACATCGACTTATGCGGCATAACCTTAGGGTCTTAGCTTAGGGTCATAAGGTGGAATGCAAGAAACTTGATCTATTGATAATTATTTAAATTTTGTATGTGAACATAGTTAGGGGCTAGGGCTTGTTTTGAAAGTGTAGGATGTGGACTCGAGGTGGTATCCATGTTTGAAGGCAGCAAAAGATCATTGGAGGTTCATAAATAAATGTTTTTACGATGTGAATATAAAAAGAAAGTTCAGTATAGTGCTTGTTTAGATATGACTCTGTTTAAAAATGTTCTGTTAACAATAAAATTGAGATTTAAATTTTAATGCAGACAATTCATACCTAGTTGGAACCAGTCTGATTATAATCTATATTCGATAAGGATTAGAGAAATTAATTTGTACTTGAGTTTGAGTTTGAATAATCCTCACAAATTAATATAAATTTGAATTTCTGTCTGTCTGTAATGAAAATTTTTGAAAAACCAGATTAAAAAATTTGTTAACTTTTTTAAAATTAACGTCTAAAGGGCATGTCAGTTTTTGCTCGTCGTTGGCAAAGCTTATAGTAATTCATATTAAAATTCTGGCAATACAAGACATAAGATTGAAAAATAAATCTACTTATTTGAATACTAGCGGTCCGCCCCGGCTTCGCCCGTGGTACATATTTCGCAATAAAAGGTAGCCTCTTTCTGAGGGTCTAAAGATTATCTTTGCCAAATTTCATCAAAATCGGTCCAGTAGTTTATGCGTGAAAACCATACATACAAACCTTATTCCTCTTTATAAGTAATAATATTAGAATAGATAAATATTCGCGTTTCAGTTTCGATACATATTTTGTCAAAGGTCACACTGGATAGTTAAGGTACCCGGCATTGAACCGTCATATAGAGGTTAGGTTAATCGATCATAATCGACTTTTTGTTTTTTCTCAAATAGATAACCGCTATCTATTCGTTAAGTGATTAATTGCGTCTGCGCACTGCAATTAAAGTATAGATAAAACCTGGGTATTAATCATGTTTATATTTGACAAGTGGTCGATGGTTTTATATATTGCCTAATGCATGAAAGGATTGAATTTGCTTACGGCTGTATTGATTTTGACTACATATTTTAAAGAAATTAAGAAGTAAGTTTTATTGTGGTTGTATCAAAAGTTGTATAATATAAGACACATATAATTTATTATTGTGAGCTTAATTGTGAGGTTCGAATCTATAGGTCACAGCTATAGGCTACTGTAGTAACTAAATTCGAATCCGTGTGCAATTTACATGAAGGTATAATACAGTATTCACAGAAGCGGATATTTCTCCCTCTAAATTTTTTTCCAACAATTTCTGCTGAATTGTCAAACATTTTTCTGTCAAGACACTCTTTCACTTTTCGAAATCTTTGCGATCTATTTTAATACTTATCTACTGAATATAGGTACCTACACAAAAATGCAAACAAAATCGAGTCTCCTTCAACGGATACAAGACCAAATTTACATTTACATCCTCTTGATAAATACGTATCTGAATAACAATAACAAATGAATATATTATTATGTATACTTGTTACCATTGAAGTCTTGTTTTGACAATGCAGGTGCTTATTTCCTTCACTTTAGGGTCATTGATTTTAAATGATCTTCAAAGAATTACATTGGTACGTAGTACAGTACTCCCAAACTAATAATGCGCATAGAAAAATTCGTCACTGTTCGGCAACTGTCATATTCCCCGAGCCTCCGAAGACGATATGTATATAGAGTGGTTAAATGTATTTTCTTCATGCATAGTTTATTAGAATTATGAGTTTTATTGTGATTTTATGGTAAAAGAGATAAGTAACGAAATTTGTTTCGATAATTCAAAGTAAGTTAATAGCGAGGATAAGCCACACGATTGCGAATATATATTTGTTGTATTGATTTACTTGGAAAATTCTATACTTAGAACTATTAAAGTGTCTTTCTGAAGCTGGCGTAATGATGGATGTATGGAAGGTTAAAATAAGAGAAAGTTTATATTTAAAAAAATGATTTTCAAACACTGGTTTACATTTAAATTGTGAAATCTAATCATTAAAATCTCAGTACAAAGGATTTACAGAATCAGAGATTAGGTATCTCTAGTTATTTATTTCTTTCGAACAAGGTGCAAGATGCAAGTGCACTGTTTAGGGCACTTACGATTCAATGATTCGGGGTGATTCGGGTGTTTCTGGAAATACGATAATTAGCGAAGATCTGCATGCGCATTATTAATTTTGGAGTACTGTAATTAAATTTATAAGATGAAGAAGTTCCATCACTTTTAATTAATTTCATAATCCATACTTATTATTATTATTAATATTATAAATGCGAAAGTAACTCTGTCTGTCTGTCTGTTACTCAATCACGCCTAAACTACTGAACCAATTTTCATGAAATTTGGTATGGATATATTTTGATACCCGAGAAAGGACATAGGCTACTTTTTATCCCGGAAAAATTACGCAATCCCGGAAATCCCACGGGAACGGGAACTATGCGGGTTTTTCTTTGACTGCGCGGGTGAAGCCGCGGGCGGAAACCTAGTACCTAATAAAATTTTAATAGATAGATTATTCTCGTGATCAAACTCCTCCTAAACAGCATACCTGAATTTTATAATTTATATATATATATAGGTATTTGGTATGTCTGAGAATAGGCCGTATTTTTTATATCCCTAAGTAATAAGAATGGTATGATAGCTCAGCGTTTGTCGGATCGTCTAGTTTTCATATAATGAACGCGGCAGTAGATACTAAGACTATATTAAAATATTAAAACATTAAGTACCATTAAGTACCTACTTTCTAATAAAGATTAAATAATATCTACCTTCTACTTTAAGTATATTATATTATTGATAGCTTTGATCATAAGCCGCGGTAAATAGTATGCAGGAACGAACATAGTTGCGCCCGCGCATTCCACACAAAGTGACTTCTGAGGTCAACCGAATCTCAAATTTCGTTTATTCACCAACTGTCAAAGTTTAGAAATTAGAATGTCGATTAAAAGGTCACTATTAATGTTTTTTACATACGTACAGTACTAGATTTTTGATATTTTAATGATTAGAGTAGTAGACTTTAGTATCTAAACAGGAGTAGTAGACTTTAGTATCTAAACAGGAATAATGTTTGTTTTGAGTTTGGTGCTTTTGGAAACAAACAATCCTAAGATATTCTATTATATTTTATTATGAGTATCAAGAATTTGATTGTCAATAATTCACAGCTTAATCAGCTATTCAATTAAACGCCTAGTACAATTAGTTAGTAATAACTAATAACACAATAAAACTGTAATTTTTTACTTATCCTAATGAATTCAATATATTAACAAAATTGAACGGATACCTTATACCTAAATTAAAATTTAAGATCGAAGTATAATGATTAAAGCATCCAAAATTATATTATACTGTAATACACATTATATATATCAATTATCAAATAATTTACTACCTACATAAATAAATTTATCAAATTATAATCTACATATATAAGTAGGTTCAAATAATAATTTACAATATACAGACATTATTATAGGCCTAGTTTTTAGATCGTTATTATTCAATCAACAACGATCTTCAGAAAACCTAACGCCTATAGTTCGAGGTGCAATGTTACAAAAAAAAAATAACATTTTTTTTGCTTCTTATAGATTCTTCATAATAAATAATATTAATAAATAATATAACCTTCATAAATAATATTAAATTTGCAATAGTGTAACTTTATAAGGCTAATTGGTACCACCGAGGCAAAAAAGTTATAATATAATATAAAGTTATAATAATTTTCACGTAACAGATATAAAACATATGTTTTCTCAAAGTGAAAATTTCAGGAAGTAACACCAAGGTATGAGCATAGTTTTAATTGAATATGGTCAGTATTGGATGACATACAAGGTCGAGTATCTAATACAGCCTTCGGGTCATGCGAAAATGATACGAGATCCTTTGAATGGTATTATGCAATAGTGTAAACTATTTGAACAATTATATAAAAACTCCTTCCTTTCTACAAAATTAAGAGTATTAACGAGCATTATTTAAATATTATTTAGCTTACTCTGATGTCCTATATATAACTTATTAACCTACATAAAATGGTATTTAATGGTAGAGTACACAACGTTTCTAGCGAAATTATGCTTATTACATCAAAGAGTTCTGCATTTATTATGTAGAGCATATTTTTACGATGTACAACGATACACAAAACACTTCAAATATTGTCTATTAGTATATTTTTTCTTTTAGCCATAATGCGCCATAGCTAAGCATAGCAGAGTTAGCTACAGCTAGTAAATTAATGTTTTTGAAAATTTTATTTTATCCCAAAAATACTATAATATTCCCAGTGCTAGAGTATATGGAATGCTGTTCATTAAATAAATATGTCATCTGCTTAGTCCTAAAAATTAAAAAAAATCCTGTCTTTTTGAATTAAGTCTCAATTTAATTAAGTGTCAATTAATTCAAAATAATCACAGTAACGCATAACGCCATCCACATACCCATATCAGTACTAACATTCTAAATTAAATGTAGTAAGTGCACATATTATGACAAGCCATTCATTAGTGTTTATCGTGGTGTACGTAGCGTGCCTTTTAGTTATTTTTTAATTTGTAAAAATGTTTAAAATTGTTACAATGTTCCTTTTGGGTAAGTTTTGGGGACGAGATTATGTGTGTAGAATTTTTTTAAATTTAGTGTACCTATGTTTTATTTTTAATTTGTTTATTGTTTATGAAATACATTAATAATTTATTGATGAGATTACATACTAAAATAAAATTAATTAATTATTTCTACAAATGCTAAGTTTATGTTAGTTTTGAAATTTTAATTGAAGGGCGATTAAACAAACAAAAAATCTCACAAGATTTAAAATGCCTGTAATATATTTGAAATGACCATTATAATAAGGAACAAGTAATACGTAGGTATATTTTCTTCACTTTCATTTGTTTATTTTAAGTTTTATCAGTTTGCCTGAAAATAATTCATTCTTAAACCATTCAAAAACTGCAATACGTATGTGTGAAATTTCAATATTCTCTATTTATAAATCAAATCTCTCATTATTACAGCGCTATCGACAGCCATAAGCCAGGCACCCTACGACTATTACCACGCGTTACATCTACCCCACGACCCTCCCCTTTACCCTGTGTTTGAGAAGCCTCCCCCCACTCAATTTAGTTGTGCTGGCCGCCCTAGGGGGTATTATGCTGATGTACAGAGTGGTTGTCAGGTATAGCCATAATATTTTTCTAGTCCTACTAATATTATAAATGCGAAAGTTTACGGCCTGGATTAGCGTATAGGCCAGTACCTAACTATACTGAACCCAATATCGATAGAGCTAATTCAAACTCAAACATTTATTTATTCAATTAGACTTCTTATAAACGCACTTTTGAATCGTCATAACATATTTTAACATTTACCACCGATTCGGAAAGTAGTATCTATGGAGAAGAACAGGCAAGAAACTTCACAGTTGCTCTTTTAAAATCATGTCAATATTACAAATTCAGGGTAGGTAGGTACATATATAAAATATAGATGATATGAAAAAATTGGCCAAGAGAAATTGACGAAATTAACAACTAACTCGATAAAGGTTGTGTATGCGAATGGTCGAGGAAGGGGCAGAATTTTTTTTAAAAGTGTATATAACATTTTCTAGTGTTTGATTTTACGCGAGCGATTTATTCATTATATTATTTTCCCGACGTTTCGCACACTTTGCGGGGAACGTGGTCAAGGGGAGGCTAAAAGGTAATATAATGAATAAATCGCGTTTAAAATCCGTTAAAATCTTTCATTTCTAAGTGTATATATGATGCAATCTTGTAAGATGTAAGTATTTAATACTATAAATAAGCTGAAGAAGAGTTATTATGAAAACACTTTCTGATTTCAATAGTAACTCTTGAATTAAATTACAATAAAACTTCTGATTGAAAGGAGCTTTGGTATATTGGTAAAAAGAAATTAATTTATCTCGTTAGAATGTTAGACTCATAAAAGATTTAAAATTAAACTAACGTAGTCGATCGTAATTTGATTTATACACTTTTTTTCAGGCGTACCATTTCTGTTGGCGACAACATTTAGTCAGTACGGATTTGTGCACCAACGGAACTTTGTTTAATGAACAATTCCAGGTAAATAAATATAGTTTAGATCTTTTAATTTGTTCATGATTATAATATAATCGCCTTACTAAATGTTGGTCTTTTTCGTGCGTAGATAATAATTGTATACGTAGTATATTATTATTAGTCTGTGATAATAAGCATTTCTTTCAGTCAACCCATCTTGGTTTTAATTAAAAAAATTTTAGTTATCTCTACGAAATATAAGTTACCCTAATGCTTTTTATGAAGTAATTAAATTGAGAATGTATTAGTGTTAAATTTTTGTTTTTGTGAAAGGTTTCACAAACATTTCTTTAATAAGCTCATATCTAACTATTATTAATTTCATTTCAGGTCTGTGATCACTTCTACAACGTGAGATGCGGCTCACCCTATGAAGATCTGTAGTATTATCTAATTAACTATTTATTGTAATAAAATATATTTATTATTTATTTGTGGTTTTATTTTAATACTTCTATGCCCGTATCCTCCAATGTCACCTCGTTAAAACACAATATAAAATGAGGCTTTTTTCTACTGGTGAAATACTTACTTTTTGAAAGCGGTCTATTTTTATTTTATTTCAAGTTTGAGATTTTAATCAAATCTTTCGCCTTGATAATATAGTAGTATCGATTTATTAATATAAGCTTATTTCGGTCAAAAGTAATATTGTATTTTATTATGATATGGATTTTCCGAAATAGAAGCAGATACACTCTGTAGATTCACATATTATTATTTTATGTTAATTCCTAACGTCTTAGTAACATCAACACATACTTTTACATTTTTTATTGAGGTAATCTGTAAAAATAACGAACATTATAAGACTGACCGGTTGGCTTGGTTGGTAGTGGCCCTGCCTTCCAAGCCATTCCCACCCGGGGCAAATATATTTGTGTGATGAACATAGATATGTTTGCTCTGTGTCTGGGTGTTAATTATTATTGTTAATTATTGTTACGTGCTGGCCACGGACAATTCGCTACAGCGAAAATTCGCGCGGCGCGACCGGCCGCGGCGGCGCGTCTTGCGAATGAATCAAATGTATGGAATAATGGAAATGTACTGGGCATGCCACGCGCAGCGGCGACCAGCGCGGGGGAATTTCCCCGAGCGAATCGCGCGGCACGACTAGCGATCGAAACAAATGTATGAGTTATTACGGCGCAGGCCACGGAGTCGAGCGGCAGACGCGGCGACTACTGCCGGAGCGAACTTAATTTAAAATAGTTTGTTTTTTTTTCGCGAAAATGGAGACGGAAGCTTTTATTGCAGAAATTCTAGCTAGACCAGCTATTTGGAAGTCTAGTCACCCGCAACATAAGTTTAAAAATGTTGTGAAAAAGTTGTGGGAAGAAATAAAACAGCAATTTCTAGATTCTGATGGTGAGTATTTATTTTTATTCCCCGACGCAAAAAACGTGAACACGATTTCTATTTAATTCGTGTACTCCACTATATCTTCCAAACATTAAATCTTGAGCAAAAAAGCTGCTATTCTCCAAACAACGTCGAGCTAACTTTGATAAAGCCATCTCGTCTCCTCGTCTACACTGGTCGCGGCGGCGAACGCAACTGCCCGTGGCGTGCTTGCCGCGCCGCGCGAATTGCCGCGCCGCCCGCCGCGCCGTCGGTCGCGCCGCCGGTTCCCGTGGCCAAGGTGTTATATAAGTATTTATTTAAAAACTAGCTTTCCACCTGCGGCTTCGCCCGCGTTTTCAAAGAAAAACCCGCATAGTTCCCGTTCCCGTGGGATTTCCTGGATAAAACCTAGCCTATGTTGCTCAGTGAAGCTTTCTAATTGTGAAAGAATTTTTGAAATCGGTCCAGTAGTTTATGCGTGAAAACCATACATACATACATACATAATTACAAACCTTTCCTCTTTATAATATTAGTATATTATTACCGCGAAGCGCGTCGAACGCGGCAACTGATACACAAAAATAATCCTTATGGCATGATTCTGTATTCACGCGCGATGACTTATAGCGTATTTCATGTATAACTTTGGTGTTTATACACCGATTTACATGATTCTTTTTTTATTGAATAGGTAATAAATTTAAGAACATTTGTGTCGTACATGATTTCTATGTAGCTTTAACCATTAAGGCTGCACACGCGACGGAAGCTTAAAAAATGGAGTAACTTCTCCCGTTTTCCCAATATTTCCCTTCACTGCTCTGCTCATATTGATCGTAGCGTAATAAAAAGTATACTATAACCTGCCCAGGAGTATGAAGAATAATTGTGCTAAATTTCGTTAAAATCCGTCGTGTAGTTTTTATTTCTATAACGAATATACAGACAGACAGACAGACAGACAGACAGACAGACAGACAAAAATTTTACTGATTGCATTTTTGGCATCAGTAGCGATCCCTTATCACCCCTTCATAGTTTTTTTTAAATATATTTCATGTACAGAATTGGCCTCTCTACAGATTTATTATAAGTATAGATTGTATGTTTATCAGCCATCTGGTTTCCATAACACAAGCGAAAGCTTAGTATGGGATCAGATTGTGCCGTGTGTGAAAATTGTCCTGAAATATTTATTTATTTATTTAATGGTATATGAGAAGGACCAAGGATTAAATAACAAATTTATCAAAGACATTTATTACAAAAAGACATCAAAAATTATCACATTTCAATTTCTTATACAGAAAGGTAACAATGTATAAAACTGTCAAATTGTATAAAACAAAAGTTTCTTGTCATTACAATGTAAAATTGCTGAGTATTCAAAATGGCAGTGTGTTTTCGAGAGAGATGAGTAATATAATAAAATTTGATTGATTAAGGGGTGTGAGGCGGTCAGCGAAAATTCAGCTATTCGGGCCTTAGGTGAGGTGAGGGGGTCCGCGTTTAGTATGGAATCAACGTGCTCGAAACTAAAAATCGTAAGCGCCATTCACATTTTTATCAAAAAGTGAATGAAAAAATTTAGTAAGTATTTTCTAAATCTAAAACAGTCACGAAATCGAGAAGGTAAATACCTATGTATTTGTGATTTTATACGAATTATTATCGTAAAATACGGTTGTAATGAGCATTTATATGATATTTTAGAGGTAACTTCAGGATTTTTTTTTATCGAGCAAAATTTTTCCAATCGTGTTTTGGAAACAGTCATCCCATCACACATACGTTCTGTAATACATATTAGAAATGTCAGTGCGAAAAAACTTCAATATTTTCAATTATAGCTCATAGATAACAGTCCATTTTGCCGTTTTCACCTATACTAAGGGCCCTTAACTCTAACAATTAAAGTGAAATTTTTAGTTTCAAGATTCAAATGTTTTGTAATGGGTATTATTATAATTAATTATTATTACTTATTGTAATCGATGAGGAAAGTTACAATAAAGTATTGAATAGACATCGCATTTTTAAGAAAATTAATTCTTATTAAAATAAACATTAGGTATTTTAATTATGTACATAAGAAAGCAACGGGTTGTTAAAGTTTATCATATAAACTGCTGAACAGATTTTGATGAATTTTTCTTAATTCTAATATTAATGTTGTAAAAAGCAAACTTATAAGTGAAATAGGGTGAGGAAAGCTAGCTCTAATATACACAGATTTGGCGGTTTAGTGGTATTTTTTCCTTAATATTTACACTAACACCTAAATTCTAATTATTGTATATAAAATAAACACATACGTATTATTAAAAAATTAAATATCAAATAAGTAAATGTCCATGTTGTTGGCTTTTAAATCTATTGTGATGTTAAAATAATACTAATTACAATGTAAAAAAATACCTTATGACTTATGTAATAGGTACGTCAATAATAATATAATACAGTATAATAATGTGTTAATAGTGCATGCTTAAATTTTTCGTCAATAATTTGTTTTAAATCCGGAAAGCCTTCAATAACTTGTTCTTCAAAAACTTCAAAAAATTCATTCATTACTACATTAAACAAGAATTTGGAATAGTTCAATTTGGAATATCTATTCCTAAACCTAACATCCTCATAATATTTTATGACTTGCGACATTAAAAAAAAACTACGTCATACATTTAAACTAAAACCTCATTGCGAACAAACTCAACACTATACAAATGACACTGACAGCTGTCACATTTGCCGCGCTTTTCTCGCCTCGTTCTTCTATCTCATTCTTCTTATTGACCAGTTCTATTTCGTCTAGAATTCTCTTTTCCTCCAAAGCGATGAGTGTAGCTTCGTTTATGGTTCTCATTAGATTGTAATTGGAGTAGGTTTCTTCTGGTAAACGTAAGTGGAGGCGGTTGTTGGAGACCACGTAAGCGGTGCGCCTGCTGAGGTTTTCTATGCGGTTTGCTGGAAGTTATTTTGATATTAGAATAGATTCGATTTTTGTTTTCGCAGGAATAAATGCTTAAAATTTGTATTTAGAAGTTATACATGTAAGAGAGAGTTGAATAGGAGAATGTATAATTTTTAATATAATAGCTTATTGCATAGCTTCTATCGCGGGCCTTGAGCGCGGGGACCGAATCGAGAAATTCCGTAACGAAAAAACCTCACGCTCCCCACTCCGACGGGCGGAGGTGTGGCTTGAAGGCATAGCATGCAATAGCTTTACCGCGGCAGTCCCCGAGTGCCACACGTCGTTTTTTTTTTAAAAATAATAATTGTGCTTAGAACAAGAGAAAAGCTTTATTGTTAACCATTAAATAATAATAATAATAATAAAGCCCTTTATTCTGAAATCAGTAAACAATTCAACATAATCTAACACTATACATAAATAAATTTTAGTTTATTTTACAATATGTCTCTAATTTCAGTGTGCCTGTTGGCATAGGCCTCCTCCAGAAACTTCCACTGGCTTCTGTCATTTGCCACCCTTCTCCACTTTGCACCTGCCGTCAGTTTCAGATCGTCTTCCCATTTTACTTTTTGCCTTCCTCTATTTCGTTTTCCATCTCTTGGGTACCACTCTGTTGTAGCCTTGCTCCATTTCTCATTTTTGTCACGCATCATGTGCCCTGCCCATCGCCATTTTTGTTTGTCTATTCTTTTGAGTATATCCGTCAATTTCGTTTTCGATCTTAGAATGGTGTTTCTAATCCGATCCTGTCTTCGTGCGCCTGTCATACTTCGCTCCATTGCCCTTTGACATATTGCTAGTTTTTCCCTGAGCGATTTGGTCAATGACCAGGTCTCGCAGCCATAAGTCAGACACGGCAGTATGCATGTGTTAAAAGTTTTTGTTTTTATCGCCATTCCAAGGTCTTTAGACTTCATTATTTCTTTTAGGGCCCAGTACTTTTTCCACCCTATAGCTATTCTCAGATTTATCTCTTTTATATTTTGTTCCGTGGTAGAAATAATCTGTCCCAGGTATGTGTATTGTTCGACATATTCGAGATGTTTATATCCAATTTTTATGTTCGTTTTTTGGTCATTTGTCATAAGTTTAGTTTTTTCGGCGTTCATTTTTAATCCGACTTTCAGACTTTCAATGTTTAGGCCTTGAATCATGACTTCTAAATTTTTGGGGTTTTCCTCGAAAAGGACTAAGTCGTCCGCAAACCTGAGGTGGTTCAATTTTTTTCCGTTTATATTTAGACCGAAATTTTCCCAGTCTAATTTTCTGAAAATATTCTCAAGAACTGCGGAAAATAGTTTGGGTGAGAGCGGGTCCCCCTGTCTCACCCCTTTCTCTATGTTGAATTCTCTACCTAGAGACTCTAATTGGATTCTGGCTTTACTGTTTGAGTAGATTTTTGTTATGATGTTAATGTATACTGCCGGTACTCCTTGTTGTTTTAATGTCTCCCATATGTACTCGTGTTTTATGCTATCGAAGGCCTTGGCATAATCTATAAAGGCTATATATAAGGTTTTGTTGTATTCATTGTATTTTTCCAACACCTGCTTGACTGTGTGGATATGATCTAAAGTTGAAAAACCTTTTCTGAAGCCCGCCTGTTCAATCGGTTGCTGTTCGTCAAGCATTGGGGTGATTCTATTTAGTATAAGTTTTGCAAAAACCTTGTATACATTTGACATTAGGCTTATGGGCCTATAATTACCAATGTCTTCCTTATCTCCTTTTTTGTATAATAATATTATATGGGATTTGGTCCATTGTTCTGGGATATAGCCATTTGTCAAGATCTCGTTGAATATTTTGGTCAGAACTGGTACTAACTCTTCCATTGTTCCTTTTATTAGTTCGTTAGTTATTTTATCTGGCCCTGGTGCTTTGCCCATCTTTTGGCTTGTAATGGCCTGCTCCACTTCTTTCTGTAAGATGCTAGGAATGGTTTCTTCGTCATCTGTATTGCAACATTTACTAATTTTGGATGGTTCTTGTTCTGCGTATAACTGTTGGTAGAAATCTGTTGCTGCATCCTTAATAGTTTTTCGCTTCGAGGTGGTCTTCGATCTCTTTTTCAGTCTTGGTATCCACTCTTTCCCTGTCTCTTTTAATTCACTTAATGCTTTTTTTGTTAACCATTATAAACAGGAAAGAAAAATTACACATGCGCGGGTGCATGGCTTATAACGAGAATAAGAACAAGAAATCTCATCCAGGCAACCATCAATAGATTTTGAGTGAACATAGCTCTAGTATATTGCTAAGAGGATTTATAATAAGGAGAGTAATAAGCACAGCTATAAGACTATTTCCACATATTCGATGCATACTAAAAAAAAACAAACATTTTTTAATTACTGAAATTAATCATGCAATCCAGCACTTTAACGGAAAATAATGATGTAACAAATAATCTGTTGCATTTAGTGGAAAATCATAGGTACATTATACAATGCAATTGCAATGCCCTGCAAAATTACACCCTGTATAAAATTTATACATACCATCAGGCAACTTCAATGTTTTCAGCGCCTCTTGTAAGATCGGCTCATCGACAATCTTATTGTACCGCTCCACGAAGTCAACATATGCATCCGTCTCGCTCTCGCACGCGCCGCGGAAGTCGTCCGTGTCTATACTCCACACCATCAGCCCTCCGAGACCGTAGTCTATGGCCATTCTGGAAAAAAATGTCATTGTTATTTGTAGTCTATGGCCATTGAGAAAAAAGTTAATTGCCATTCTGAAAAAAGTTAAATGTCATTGTTACGTCTTGTAGTCTATGGCCATTCAGAAAAAAAAGAAATATTACCTTGAGCGGAATTTTGAATTTAAAATTTGTGTATTAGTTTGAATTTAGAATTAGAATGATTCGTTGTCTGCGTTTATGGATGGACGTGATTTGATAAATTGATAGACAGATTTAATAAAGTAAAAAGGAATACTTAGTTGGGACTTTGTATGTCCATGTTTTATTATTTGTTAACACATATAAAAATTAAACATATGTACTATGTTCAATAAAATACCTACATCGATTTATTTACTTATCCTTTCCTATACATAATATTACGTATATGCGAAAGTATAATAATATTTGTCTTTGCATTGCATTGCAACGGAGCGATTTGTTGTTATTATCATCACTACATAGTATAAAACAAAGTCGCTTTCTCTGTCCCTATGTCCCTTTGTATGCTTAAATCTTTAAAACTACGCAACGGATTTTGATGCGGTTTTTTTAATAGATAGAGTGATTCAAGAGGAATGTATTAGTATAAAATTTACTAGCTGCGCTCTTAGGGAAATAGGTGGCTAGGTCTTATTGAATTACTAGCTGTGCCCCGCGGTTTCACCCGCGTGGCTCCGCTCCTGTTGGTCTTAGAGTGATGATATATAGCCTATAGCCTTCCTCGATGAATGGGCCGAAAGAATTTTTCAAATCAGACCAGTAGTTCCTGAGATTAGCGCTTTCAAACAAACTCTTCAGCTTTATAATATTAGTATAGATTAGGTTTTAGACAAAGCGGGCGAAGCTGCGGGCGGTAAGCTAGTTAAATATATAAAAATGTGTATGACCAACGCAAACCGATTAAAACAATCATGAATACTTACTTGACTTTAATAGCAATAGATCTCGCGTTATCATACGTGATAACTCGTGCGCCATCTCGTAAGTACGGTGTGGCTGTCTGCTCGTGCCAATGGTGCGTCCAATTTGTCGATTTATTTGTTGTTTCCATGCATATCTATGGAATTGTATGGAAAATTAAATCGATTTTAGTTAGATAAGTAGTTTTAGCCTGATAGGAATAAAAACATGAAAATTAATATAATTATTTATAAAAAAAAAACTTATAGTATACATTTTACAAGTACGTTTTACGAGTTTTTGGCTTAGCCAATGGGAAAAAATATTATTTGTGGATATTAAAATAACGAAGTCACTTTACAAATTTGACACGGTACGAACTATGCAGGTCATTAAAATTTCTCATCTCGCTTTTTTCTAGACAATAATTTAACTGTATATTTTCAACTTTAAACTATCGCACCATAACAATAGGCTGTCTTAGTGTAGGCCTGCAGGTCATATTATCTTTTTAATCATCAGGTCCTATTATAATGTCTTTGTATTTTTTATGTTTAATTATATAATGATTTCTATGTATTTAATTTTGTATTTATGGTGAATAAATGATTATGATATAAAACTCAATAAGTTCCGCACCTCATTATAACCCAAGAACCCAGCCTCCTTAGTAAACGGTCCGGGGAAGCCCGTACTCTTGACGGCTGTCACTCCGAACAGAATCTTCTTTACGCCGGGGTTCTCGAGGTAGAAGCTGCGGCCGTACATCGGCAGACCGAGCACCATCTTGTATGGGCTCACACCATGCGCTAGCATGTATTTTATTGTGTATTCCTGAAAAAAAAGAAGTCAGGTTGTCATTGAAATAATTTTAAGAAGATTAATATTATTTTGGTTTATGCAAATGAAATTCATTTTCGAGAGAGCTTTATTTATTAATTATTTTTTCATTGTGTGCCGAATTAAATAATATAAATTATAAAGAGTATAGAAGATATTGTATACAATTGGCAGCCTTAGTTAGTTAGTAAGTTACGTAAGTATTTTGTCATATAGGTACACAACACATATTATTTTACACAAATTGACATTTTTGTGTGTATTAAAATATGATTAATTAACTAATCATCAATATTTCTTTATTTAAAAATGACTTACATCTATCCTACGCCTTAATATTAAGAATTTTCATAAGAATTATGACTAGATACTTTTACAAAATATAGATTTAAAGTAACTTACCACGCTCAACACATCTTGATCGTTAGTCCCTCGGAGTGGTGCATTAGCCCCCACAACCCCGTCCCAAGTCCCGTGGTAATCATAACACATCATGTGTATGAAGTCCAGGTATCGGCTCAGCTTGGCCAGGTCGTAAGCAGCGTCCATGGTCTCCTTGCCGGCGCCGAGCGCGGCTGTGAGGATGTAGCCGCGCGACTCGAAGGCGTCTTTTAGTTCCTGGCGTGGTAGAAAATAATTTATAACTAGCTGGCAATACACAATAAAATATAGGTAGTCTTTGATATTCATAGCTTAGATAGCTTAGCTTTCAATTGGTAAAAGATTATTGAAATCGGTGCATTAGATCCCGAGTTTACGAGAGAACAAACAATAGGTAATTATTTTATCGCTTAAAAAAAGTATTTTTTCCTAGCAACTGAATAAAAATAGAGGGATTTTAAAAACTATTGATACCTAATTGTATAATTACTATAGCTGATAATGTACAGTCGGAATATACAGGGTGTCCCAAAAAGTAGTGATGAACGGAAGCTGGGAGGTAGAGGACCTAGAGGGCTATCCGAATCACCCCCATGTATGTTATGCGATTTTTCGTATTTTCGGAGTTATGAAGTTTTTTTCAATTTTTCACCTATCGCCGAGTACGATGATATTTTCACTCATGGTGACGACAATTATTGCGGAAGATGCTTGATTTTTTTTTGTGTGCTAAGCTGAAAGATAGGCCAATTCAGTAGTAGTAAAAAAAATAGCCCTCTAGGTCCTCTACCTCCCAGCTTCCGTTCATCACTACTTTTTGGGACACCCTGTATATTACTACATATATTTTCTTGTGGATTTAATAAGATCTTCATATTATTTATATTTAAAACATGATACAAAATAAAAAGTCTTCTTTTTCTATATCTCGAATATAATATAAAATATACAATCATACCTTCACCATAGACACGTAGTTAACTTTATCCTCCGGGTTGCCGTCTCGTCTGGTCGGGTATTCCCAATCCAAGTCAAGACCGTCGAACTTGTAAGTGCTGTAAAATTAAATTTAAGTACGTATTTATACAATATTGTAGGTAAATATATTGATATAACAATAAGGAAAATTGTGACGAACATTTTTCTAGTATCTGAATGTTAATTATAAATAGAAAATAACATATTTTACATAATGTACATTAATGAATTTAACTGAATGGTTTAAAACGCTTGCATGCTTTATAAGATTTATTATATGAAACACTAGCTGCGCTCCGTGGTTTCACCCGCGTGGCTCCGCTCCTGTTGGTCTAAGCGTAATGATGGCCTATAGCCCTCCTCGATAAATGGGCTATCTAACATCGAAATAATTTTTCAAATCAGACTAGTAGTTCCTGAGATTATGGCGTTCAAACAAACAAACTCTTCAGCTTTATAATATTAAAGTATAGATAATTGATATATAAAAATACATACTCCAAGAACGTCATGACACTCTGTATAAACTTCGCTCTGGACTCCGGGCTGGCGGCCATCTTGGAATATTTGGCAGACCCTTCGTTCCATCCACCGATAGCAACTGTCACTTTGAGGTGTGGGTACCTCTCTTTAAGGGTTACTAGCCGTTTGTAACCAGCTCTGCCATAGTCCTTTTCTAGATCTTGCCAAGGGTCTGGAATTTTGGAATAAATGTTATAGTAAATTGTATAAAATTCTATGGATATGATATATTTTGATAAAAAAAACCATTTAACAAGCATCTTTTGTGTATTTTATGTTTACTGCTTATATTTATGACCATTGTTTATCAACGAGGAAAGCATTTATCGTATTTTTTGTTAAAAATAATAGCGCTTAAGAAAATAATTAGGAATTCAAGACTATTCATTGATGGAGACTAGTTTTCTTGATAAAATGGTAACGACGTACATAAGAGAAATTTTTAGAGATGGATCAATTTCAAAAAATAGCTATAGGCATAATATATGACTATTTTCATGTCGTTTTTTTTATTTTTGAAGTAGCTTCTTTAGGCGCGTTGAGAGTGAAATTTCAAGGTCGCGTCATGGCACTACCGCACGTCATGGAGTAAGGCGACCATTTGGGTATTTTATTCCACTAAATTAATATTTAGTTACGACGTCATGCTAGACGTGTATTAAAGCATGACTATCTTTTTACAAACAACAATAAATGAATAACCCTCACCAAGACTCTTAATGCTATTAGTATGTTCGTCCAACCCCGCGAAGGAGTACACCAAGTGTGTACACAGGGAGGGCTCCAGATCGCTCTGTTCGAACTTCCCCGCACCTGGCCGGTATACCGCCCAGGTGGCTACATAGCATACTACCACCTTGCCATGCATGGGACCTGGAAAGTAAAATTAAATCATGTTAAATAATCTATACAATAAAACTCGAGAACAGCGGAACCGATTTCATTATTTTTTTTTATAATATTCCTTGAAGTACGAGTATAGTTCTTATGGAGAGAAAACGTAAACATGTACCACGGGCGAAGCCGGGGCAGACCGTAAATAATAAATCCTTAAATAAGGTTGATTATATATTTTTATTTTGATATGGTATATTATTTACTTTCTTAATTTATTCCGAAAAAATTAATTTAATTTTAAAATGAAATATAACATGATTATAATGTTATATAGTTCTTTGGCATATTATGTTATATTACCTATGTAGAATTAAATTGTAATATTGACATGATTTTAAAACAACTATGGAGTTTCTTGCCGGTTCTTCTCCATAGATACTGCTTTCCGAATCGGTGGTAAATGTTAAAAATATGTAATGACGATTCAAAAGTGCTTCTAGAAGAAGACTAATTGAATAAATAAATGTTTGAGTTTGAGTATGTATATGGAAATATCTCATTAAACATTTTAAAGTTAAATATACTTTCTCATCAGTCATTATACCAAAATAAAAACAATTTAAGTCTCATTATCTTTCAAAACAATAACGATTATAGTACGCACAAGCGTCCATGTAATTTTTATACAATTTTCTTTGATCTGCTACAGTTATTTACTCTATAATTTTATGCTCTACGACACTTTTCACTGGCATGCGTAAAGCCTCGCTGTTTTCATATACTGTCCTAGATATGATGATATATTATACCCGACTAGCTTTTCAACTAGCTTATACATTTTTCAACTATTTAGATGGCTTGTAACTTTTCGCCCGTGTAGTCAAAGGAAAACCTGTGTATACCTAGTTCCCGATCCCGTGGTATTTTCGGGATAAAAACTAAACAATGTGTCAGTCTAAGTTATCCTCTATATGTGTGTGCAAAATTTCATGAAAATCGATTCAGCAGTTTTTATGTGAAGGAGTAACAAATAAACAAACATACTTTCGTTAATATTATGTACTAGGATATACAGAGTGTGTTTTCTCATTTCGGTATTGATTTTAATTTTAAAGTAATATTGATATAGTATCAGTATAAAAACGTAGAAAGAAAAATAATTTAAGATATTATTTTTAGGCAATTTTTCACTATTATATATAAATCTTTTAACATCAAAAAATCTAGATTTCATCAAGATAAAAAAGATTCACTAAATAATTAATAAAAACTTGCTACTCAGTTGCAAGTTGCAAAGTTATCGCAATGAGCGAAAATGACCTCGGTTAAAATAATAATGAAAAATTTCTATTATTTTTTATTTGCTCAGTAAATAACGAGATGTTTCAATTTTAGAGTCATTATCTTTTAATCTATTTAGTTTTGGATGTTTGTTTATTTAAATAAATAAATAATACGACTTGATATGTGTAAAACTGATGTATTGAATTACTTCTTACTGTCTATTCTGGCCAAATCCATGATGTAGCCGTTCCGAACCGAAATGAAACGGACAAAAAAAGTGTTTTATGGAATGTAAAAAAAATATGCTTTGACATTTAATAGGACATTTAAATGTTATTAATACGTACATATAAGTTAAGTTTAACGTATAAAGTAATTACTAATTACCTACAGCTCATCTATCGTCATTGCTTGTTTGTGCTAGTAACATACATATAAGCTTGGCGCCCGTTTAATTCTTTTGTATCGTGCAATAAACCACCTGTTTCTGTTTCCTGCTGACGTAAATACGAAAGTTTTAACTTTGATATAAATTAAAAACTGATAAACCGATAATAATATAACTTTTAGGATAGGTAGTTTACAATATAAAAGCAAAAGTTTACACTGTAAATAAAAAGACGAGCACTTTTCATCTCAATACAAAATTAATTTAAAAACATTATCTTAACAAAAACTGCGTAATTCTTGTGAAATCGTGTGAAAAACATGCAGTTATCTTTATAAATAATGGAAGTTTCCATCTAAATGTTTACGATAATATTACTATCGCATTGACTAACCACATCACATCAAAATCTATTTATTTATTATACAATATATTTTCAACCAACTTCAAAAAAGGAGGAGGTTATCTATTCGACCGTATTTTTTTTGAGTTTCAACTGGTCGCACCGATTTTGATAATTATTTTTTTATTTGAAAGCTGGTGTTCTTAGTGTGTATTTTTTATACTAGTTCTCAATTTGAATTACATTTAAAAAAAATAAACACCAAAATTACATATTATATTGCTTCATTAGTTGGTAAAATAGATAATGGTGTAGGGTCTTGTTATGTGCGGGTGTAATAAAAGATGAATAACTACGCAAAGGTTATATTTCGTTAACTACATATATTTATCCGTATGTAATTAATATTCGACCTAATGCGACCAACCCGCGTCCCGACAAGCCCGTAACTGTCTGTGCATAGCGCACGAACTGTTTATATATGAGTTACCGTGTGAACCTGTGGTGTGAACTTTCTTAGTAGGTACTACACTTGAAATTCGATAACTCATAAATTGGCTTGTCGTCGCTACATCATTCCCCCCTTAAAAAATAAAAAGGGTATACAAGTAAAAAAACTTACAATTAAACTAAACAATAAACAGATGGGTGTATATAAAAAGTGTCGCTATATAAGGTTACAAAATGTTTACAATATAAAGTATAAAAAATGTTCACAATATAAATCAATCAATACGTATCGTATACAAGTGGTTAACAGTTAACACCTAATTTCGTTAAACTATTTATGTTATTACAAAAACTCGGTTGGGTCTTCTAAGTGGCGTGCGATATTTTGTTGCACGTCAATTAACACTTAGTAACATCAACATTTCAAATCTCAATACGTTCTTTACACTTGTATCGTTTAATATTACAAAGGCTATTACTATACACTCATAAGCCATAAATCAAAAGTACTTAAATTTCTAAGTAGTAAACATTTCAATCAAAACTCAACACAAACATAAATATGAAATACCATACTTAAAACGTTAAACAATGAACTCGTTTCAAAATTACTTAAGTTCTATTATTTATTAAATACGATGTGTTGATTACTAAGTATTTATTATACATTTCTATGAAGTCTTAAGAATACTTATAATCATCGTAATTCTAATAAATATAAAATAGTTGAAACAATTACAAATACAATACTATTACCTAAATCGTACCGGTAATCGTATAGCTCTTCCACTACGCGTGGTATGTGTATTAGGCAATTCGCTACTTGGAATTAGTAATGGAACCTCAGTATCTGCCCCAGATATCGTATCACTATCATCATTCAAATAATATGCAGGTTTTAGACGGTCTACAGATATTCTAACTTTCCTGCCAGTCATTTGAATGTAAAATACCTTTTCCTCTCGACTCAACACACGATAAGGACCGTCGTATGTTGGTTATAAAGGCTTACTACTGCGTCGTTTCTTACAAAAACATAATCGCACTTTTCTAAATCGGGGTGAGTAAATATGTTCCGTCTTTCATTCTGCCTAATAGCTACTGACTGATATTTCCTAATAGAGTCTCGTAATTTACTTACATACTCAAGACTGCTATCTATTTCTAAACTCGATTTTTTATCGTAATAATCACCTGGTAATCGTAAAGTTGTTCCGTACGTAATTTCTGCTGCGCTTATGCCGGTATCACTTCTTACTGCTGTTCTAAGTCCTAGCAACACAGTTGGTAATTCCGTAACCCAAGATGATGATATATTGCATAAACGAGCCGTTAATGCCGCTTTAAGCGACCTATGCCAACGTTCTACCGCCCAGTTACTCTGTGGGTGGTAAGGTGTCGTACGCAACTTATTAATACCTAATAACTTCATTAGTGTAGCAAATAATTGACTTTCGAATTGGCGTCCTTGATCGCTTGTTAGCTTTTTCGGACAACCAAAACGAGAGATCCATCCTTCATATATTACACGCGAAATCGTTTCAGCAGTTATATCTTTCGTAGGAAAACATTCTGGCCATCGCGTCCCCCTATCAACTATGGTTAGGCAATACCTAAAACCTTCGGGTGAAGTGGGTAAAGGTCCAATTAAATCAACATGAATATGTTCAAACCTATCGCACTGCGGAAACGATCCTAAACCTGACATTGTATGTCGATTAACCTTCGATCGTTGACATTCAATGCATGTTTTAGCCCATTGGCCAACGTGACGATTCATATTTGGCCAATAAAAACGATTTTGAATCAATTTGCGTGTAGTCCTTATTCCTGGATGACATAAATTATGTACACTATCAAAAGCAATACGTCGAAATTTATCAGTCAAATAGGGTCTAATTTTAACATTATCTAAATTACAATAAATAAATGTACCGCTTTCAAGTAACATTATTTTCTTTAACCTATTATTAGCGTCTTTCGAATTAGATAATTGTAACATATAAGAATCCTTTTGTTGATTCTTAGCAAGTTCCGCGTAATCTATTACAGTGGGACAACTTATTGTTGCGACTCGTGATAACGAATCTGCAACGACATTATCTTGCCCACTTACGTGTCTCAATCTCTCCGTGGTGAACTCACAAATGAATATCAAGTGTCGTGTACGTCTGGGTAACTCTTTCTCGCTATTTACTTTAGAAAATGCATAAATTAACGGTTTGTTATCCGTATACACCGTTAACTGTCGTCCTTCGACCATATTCCGAAAATGACGAATAGCCAAGTAAATTGCTAATAACTCCCTATCATACGTACTATACTTGCGTTCAGCCTTAGATAGATTCTTAGAAAAATAACCTACATGAGTATCCGATGCGTCCGTCATAAGTGCGAGCGATGCATCGGCCCTAGGGTGCTAAAAAATCTGCACCTTATAAACCAAAACATAGGTTGAGTTACCTCGGCGATAATAATTAATGACCATTTATACGGTCGCCGTAAACTAAGATCTAAAGTCATTAACTTAGTACCAAATGTCTTAATTACACTACCGTTTGCCGCGTAAGGTTTATAATCACTACACAGTACACTCACTCGCGGATCGGTTATTTTTCGACACTGGTAAAATTAAAACATTTTTTAGTCGGTTCTCCTGCTGCTTCTGCCACGCACAGGGCTGAATGTACTTGCTGGCGTTATGCTTAAAGCAGTAATGAAAAAACATAACCAATTTGGTTTTCTCTGTTTTGAGCTTCCTGCACGATTGCGACTTTGCGATGCGGAACGATGCGTGCTATTTCCATACCTTCGACCGCTAAACGATTTGCCTCTCGAGCATTCCAGCTGGTTTATCCGCTGCTTTAGTTGTGCTAACTGCTCGAGAAGGTTTAACTGTACCGACGAAACTGCTCTAACTGGAACTGCCGGATTCATTTTTAATTGTTAACAAACGATATCTATGCAATTCACTATAATAATGTTCACTTTTCGTCGGGAGTCACCAATGTAGGGTCTTATTATGTGCGGGTGTAATAAAAGATGAATAACTACGCAAAGGTTATATTTCGTTAACTACATATATTTATCCGTATGTAATTAATATTCGACCTAATGCGACCAACCCGCGTCCCGACAAGCCCGTAACTGTCTGTGCATAGCGCACGAACTGTTTAACCTCCTCAGGCCCAAGACCTAAATAGCAATATTTGTTTTCCTCCCAGTGTCAAGCAAAAAGGACAACATATTTTTAAGGCTTGCCGCCCACGACTTTCGTGTGGCGTTATTCATTAAAAAGGAAAACTAGAATTTTTATATTATTTTTTGGGATACAATGGCATGATACTTAGTCGATCGGTACGCTTGTTTGTTACAATTTGTGGTGTCCATTTTAAAGGACATTGGGCTGATACTTTAAAATCAGCTGATTTGTGTTTGGGTTTTATGAAGGACATTGGGCTCATAACGAAAAATCTACCACTGGGTACTTGGGATAAAAGAAAACCATTCAATATGGAAAAAATAACAATATATTTAGAGTTGTTTCAAAAATATTTAGGCAGGGGCATAAGAAATATCAAAAAAAATATCTAGCAGTAAACAAAAACAATACTTCTTCATATTCAAATTAAAATCAACTAAAAACAAAAACCTTCGTATCAAAAATAAAAAGTAAACTTCTCTTTTATGCCCTGCAATGCTAAATCTAATAAATAAAAACTAGTTATAAGTAAGTAATACTGATGAAACAGGTAACAAATAAAAATCAAGTACAATCAAAAAAACCCTTCAGCAATTATTGCTGATGAAACTCTAAATAACAATTTCTGTTTTTAGTAAGGCACAAATGTATTTGGCACGAAGTGCACTTGAAATAAGTTTTATTAAAATGACATA
>CAJQZM010036993.1:0-27730 GCA_907164665.1 Colias nastes
GCGTAAACATATGGATACACTGAGAGAATTTTTAGTACTATAAAATTAGCCACCTGCCAAATTTAACTTGAGGTTTATAAATTTGCTTTTGTTTTGAATTTAAATTTAAAACAAATTGCATGTCAACTATGAGATAAATATGCTAGCTACAAAACTACATCAAGTAAAAGCTTTAAGTAGTCATTCATAATTAGTCCCAGTATGTCCTCAACTTTACTATGTCAGGACCGTTACTGATTGGTCAGATATACGTGACTGTCCCCTGAAATATTGAAGAGTTTTGATAGTTTTTCTTTATTTTGTGAAAAAAAATTATTATTTTTTATATAATTTCGAAACAAATGCATTCTCAAGTACTGATTGGTATTGTAATTCTAGATTTGCCCCTAGTTATTTCATTAATGAAATAAAAGTTAAGTATTGCATTTTCGTAAAAGTAACGGTCATGACAATTTGTTACAAGTTACAATAAGTAATTATTTCGTTTTTAACTAGAGTTTATGTTCATTTGCTAGACAAGACAATTATTAAGCTACTACATGCCAAAAAAACCTAATTCTAACTTTAGTTTTATTTCAAAAGCAAAATATTCTTAGGTAACGTTCTGGACCAAAAAACGCACCTAAGTTACTATTTTTCACTATTTCATATAAAATCGGGGTTTAAAATAAAATTCAAAAACATTTATAGTAAAATTTAATTAATCTACTACTCTAATAAACCAACAATTACCCAAAATACTGAAAACAATATTCAGTAGCATATTTTGAGAGGTGGTACCAATTGAAAAAAAAATGCCGTAAAATGTTCTGCCAGTTAAAAGTAACCGAGCGAAAATTTTAATAAATATATACTTACAAAATAAACATTATACTCCTTTTTGTGTAGTTGTGTAAAATTTTAATATAATAAAGATTATTTCTCATCTCATTTCAAATTATACTTATAAAAATATTTTTTTATCAACAACGATAGCTAGAAGTAGTCCGTCACTAAGAAAGTCGTATTGGAAATATAGTTTTAATACTTTTATTTATTATTTTCTCTTACGAGCAAAAAAAAACAACAAACTCTTCATCTTTAGAATATTGTTTTAATTAGTAATATAGTACAGTTAAGTGATACAGATAGACAAAAAAGAACACCGAATGAAAGCAAGAAAAAACATAATAAAAATACAATTAAATTTTGTTTAATCAATATAATCACATTAAATCTAAAAATTCAGCCGCGAATGAAGAGTAAGAATCACTATCATTATCTCTGACTCTTATTATGAACTCTTCCATTTCTGCAGTTATTCCATCTCGTTTTTTGTACTACTCTTCAACATAAATAACATGGTCCGGTCATAGAAGAAATCTCGTCAAGATACTGATTTTGTGTCTTTAAACATTTTGAACGAAACAGATCATTGAGTTTTTTTTATTGTTGCTTGAATAGTTTATAACTGGATTACTGGTATAATCCATGTTACCTGCAAAATAATAAATATTAAACAATGCAATCAAAATGAATAGTATCAAAATATCAAAGTCACACTTAACAATGTATTGAGATATTTCACGTAAACACTCTCGTTTTTCCTTGAAAACTACATCTCTTTCAACTTGTTTCTTTTCAAATTTACTAATCATAGTAAAAAGAACCTTTTGTAAGTCGGTTTTCAATGTTTTCGTCTCGTTTTCAATAAGAAAATAGAAATCACTAAAATCGCGGAAATAATTTTCACTTTGACACATCAACAACTCAGGTTTTAATGACAGTTACGTAATTTAAGTGTTGCCATATAAATTTTCGAAATAAAAAGCCAGTCTCACTTTCGTTAGCCAAACTATAGTCTCGTGGGGAGTGCGGTTCAATATCGCATTCTAAATTCAACTTTATCACTTAGTTCATAAAGATTAAATTTGAGTATATTTTCTTTCCATGATAGTCTCGTGAGGTCACATCAATGATCGAGTAAACATGACTCGATTATTTGTCTTGATCATATCGATTATTTGTTATTTGTATCGTTTAGCGATACATCGACGATTATCGATATGCGCAGGTTTTAATTATTTTATAATTTTAATAAAATAAATAATTTAACAAATTCAATGATGGACCTATACGGACCTAACGGTAAAGAATACGATTTTGATAAAATTCGCCAATTTTGCTATGGATGAGGTGCTAAAGTGTAATTTTTTTATACCCAAAATTAAAAAAAAAATATTTATAAAAAAACTAAAGGGGACCTAACGAAAAAATTGTGGGACCTTAAAGGACCTAACGGAGACCTATCGATTAAGGTCATTTTTGACCCAAAATTCTATGGATGGGGTGCTAAAGTGTATTTTTTTTATACCCAAAATTTAAAAAATTATTTAAAAAAAAACTAAAGGGGACCTAACGAAAAAATTATGGGACCTTAAAGGACCTAACGGAGACCTATCGATCAAGGTCATTTTCGACCCAAAATTCCATTGATGGGGTGCTAAGTTTGCATTGGTTGTGTCGAGCGTCTTAACAGCGCGTTTTCTACGTGTTCCGAGCTGAGTTTTTCTTGTTCGGGGTCCAGCGACGACGAGGAGCCGCCGCAGCGTGTATGGCGCCGCCAGCGCGCATTCAGCCGCTCGTGTGCAGGTTTGAGATTTTGTCTCAACACGGTGAGTCATGTTATTAATACATTATACGTGATTTACGACGATTTCAATACAAATCTTTCAACGTTAATGGTTATTACTGGATGTTACGCGTTAGATAACCTATTTTCACAAATATCGGTTTTAAGATAGTATATTAATTGCCGAAAGCAGATTCGAAACGTGTTTCGATCTTTTGATTTTATTCCTCCTTGAATCGTATTCGCTACGCGGACATTCTAAATGTATGTGAATTGTGCCTTCCTTTTCCGAATTGAGGGTAAATATCAAAAACGAATTCTTAATCTCGTTAGATTAGAAAATTCATCCGATACGAGTAGAATCAAGTAGAATGTAGTTGCCTATAATATCTTGTAAGCACAATAGAAATAGGTAAATTATTACGAATTCTTACAAATATATTAATAATTTTTGCCTGACGCATTAAATTAGTCCGCGACTCTGTGCCTAATTACTGCTAAATTTAAATGCGACTTCTATTCTCTATACAAATAAACTTAAGAATTAATAGAGATGCTTTGAAGGGGATTATTGATAAGTTTAAATTCATATAAAATTCCTCCCGCTGTGGAAAGAATTTTTAACTTACTAACATGATTAGTAGCATATGCAGATAGGCGGATTTGATAAGTTGGTTTAAAACTCGTCACAATCAGTTTTTACCAGTACATTCAATAACCGTTAAGATCGACTTTTTAAGTCGTTTCAAATCATTTCATGAATACAAAAGTTAGAATCAGGGGAAACACCAAAAGAATAAAAAAGGGGGGGGGGGAGATTTTCAACAAATATAAGTTCAAATTAATCTCGTCACCCTCGAATACCATGTAATTCGAAAACCAGCCATAGTTTTCACTTAAGAGGTAATAATACTTATTTATTCTTTAACTCTGACATCATACTTTGTCTTTGAAGATTCAAGTCACTATTGAAAATCAGGGGTTCGTCAAACGAACACCATGAGTCATGACTATTGTTAATCACCCCTTTTCATAATTAAGAAAAGCAAGTTCTGCAAATACAGAGTAATTTTCAATTTCACACCCACTGTTAACTGTGACATGACATACTTACTCAACATAAAATCATAAATTTTTGTATTTGCGAGGCTATCTCTATTTTGTATTTGCCCGTACGTATCGACGCCTCCTATATCCTTGTATCACTATTGTATACCATATCGATATTATAATTATAAATACATCATAAACGAAGGTCAATTATCAGCCCTTCGGGCTAGCGTCAGCTCAAAGAATGTTTGCAACAGTCACAAACTGGACTGCTGAAGAACCAAGGGACTGTGGCCTTTACTTGGTGATCTACATGGGCAATGATTTGCGTTCACCAGAACAGCATGTACACCACATTGAAACGAAATGAAATGAAATGAAATGATTTATTTTGCAAGAAATGTGAAAAATTTACATATGTTATATTGTTTCATTATTCCGCACAAATCGTCAATTGATTGGCTTGCAGAGACTTTGGAATTGCAATTCAACTCAATTCAATTCGAAATAAAGTTCGTCTCTAACCTACTTTGGAATATCAATCCGATAGAATCTATTCTGACACCCGAGCGTTGCTAAGATTTTCTACGAATGGTTTGGAGCACGGAAGCAAATTTGAAATTGGCGATGGAAATTAAATTGAAAGTGTCAGTGCCTAAAAACAGGCTTAATAGCAGGCAGTTGGTCCCTCAAGCAGGCATACCACCTCTTAGGGTTTCTCAACTTTGCAACCTTCATCACCCTCCGGGGAAGGATGCACTGCCGCATGCTATAGCGCCAAGGGAACGCCTCTCGGGGCTTATTACCTTTGCAACCTTCATCACCCTCCGGGGAAGGATGCACTGGCGCACGCTGCAGCGCTACAGAAACGCCTCACAGGCTTATCACTTTTGCAACCTCTATCACCCTCCGGGTAAGGATGCACTGGAGCACGCTGCAGCGCTACACGAACGCCCCACGGGCTTATTATTATTTTTGCAACCTCCATCACCCTCCGGGGATGGATGCAGTGGCGCAGCACGCTGCAGCGGTACGGGAACGCCTCTCAGGCCTTTTATTTTGAAACCTTCATCACCCTCCGGGGATGGAAGCACTTACGCACGCTGCAGCGCCACTGGAACGCCTATCAAGGTTTGTCATCGTTGCAAATTTTATTACCCTCCGGGGAAGGATGTACTGACACACGCCACAGCGCTACAGGAACGCCTCTTAGGGCTAATCAACTTTGAAACCTTTGTCTCCCTCCGGGGAAGAATGAACTGCCGCTCTTGTTAAAGATCTATTTCAAAAACATCTTTTAAAAGCAAGTAAGTGAAAAAAAAAGTATAATATCTACCAGCCGTATCCAATTCACAGGATAGTCTTGGCAGTGAATGAAAGGACCTTGGACCCAGTGTCATTGAAATGTTTGCAGTAATAGCTTTCCTAATCTTGACTGTCGAGGTAGTAAGAAAAAATTTCATTCAAAGGCAGAACGAAATCTCTTTGACAAGAGTTATTAGTTTGAACGTTTGAACACTTCACAACCTTCTAGGGCTGTACAGCTAGGAAGCCGAATTCTCGCGCAATTGCACCGGCTCCTAATACAACGTGCTCGAACAGTCGACACAAACATTTCCATTCAGAGGGGAATTCTACAAATAAATTTTAATCACAGTTCAGACAGCTTACGTTATTTCAAGTAAGACAGTCTTAAACAACCGGCTCTATTGCCTCGAGTTCATTATAATAGTACCCAAGTGGAAGAAACCCTCTTTGCACCCAGACCTCAAGAGGCGTGCTACTATCAGGATAAGTCCTCTCAATCGTTCACTGACAAACACGCACAGGTTCAGCTCCAACGCAAATACAGAACCTACAGCTGAAAGTCTGGCTCATTTTGAATAGGTCAACCTGTTGTACACCTTGATGGACAGCTTAAAAAAATAAACATACATAGACTGCTGGTGACCACTGACCAGGCTATAAAAGGATGCTAAATACTTAGCTAAATTATGTATAGGTAACTGACGGTTTAGTACACTATTCTTATACATAAAATCAGTCAGTTTGTATTAAAATAAAATTATATTAAAATTTCATCTGATCATTTAAGCAAACATTACCTTAGGGTATTTCCTTAGCTAGAACAAATCTTTCAAAATTACAAATCCGGAAGGCAAGGAAGGTTATTCAAAAACTCTTATCGAGATATTTTTAAAATAAATCAGCATAATAAAAATAATTATTTAACTATGTGATTTATAAAATTAATAAAAAATTGTTTGCATTTATTAACGCGCAGCTACTATAGGTACTGTGATTACTGTTATTAGCTTTTGGACGTGTTCTCTATTTATTCCTGTTTACATTGCAATTCAAAACAATGGGTCGAGAGTGAAGACGCGTTTACCTCGCATTCCGCAAGTTAGCTAAATTATTGTCACATATTATGTAAATATGAATCCAGTTTCAAGCGCATTTTCCAATCCATAAGAGGTTCTCTGACTAATCTGTTTATTACTACACAGCATCCGGTGAGACCAGCTACAGCGGCTATCATAGGTGGCAGGGTAAAGTGAGCTCTTTTAGAGTCGAGTTTGAAATCTGGGTAATGTTACATAGTTATAGTAGCATCATCAATCTATTTGGAGAAATATCTAGTTATATCTAGCTATGTTTATAAACATTATTATTTACGTACAAATTTTTAAAGAATATAATAAATTCGATCACAAGGTGGGATTCGAACCCCCGTCTTTCCGCCACAGGGTGGAATTATTATTATATTATTGTCGTGTGTATTGTAGTGTATCTAATACTAATCAAAATAGAAGTCATTAGTAATCACAATCGAGATTTTTCAGCCTACTCAGGTTTAAGTGCATATTATACTGATTAAAATGTTGACAAGATATACTTGTAGTATATTTATGGATGTATTTTATGCATGGTATTGAGACAAATTTTCAATAATTATCAAAGTCATGATTTTATACATTATATACTTTGTTTATAGGATGTATATAAGCTTTTTGGGGCATTACTCTATCACATTGTTGCATCTTATTTATCAAGCCACCAGGAGATATCAAACAACTCTCTCATAATGGACTACGGACGTCAAACGGAACACATAATATTATATAAATTTTACCTTAAAATAAAATTTGTATTATGTTTCCTAAGACGTCCGTAGTCCAGATAAGGTATTCCTGGTGTTATTTTTGCACCATTCATTCCGTATCATTTATGAGACGAACAATGAGAATATTTCTGGTGGCTTGCTGGGACTGTGGTGAGTTTTGTCCCCACCACTCGCGGCGCTGGCGGCGGTACCACGTGACGGGCTTAAAACTAGCACCATCTAGCGACTTCACGGGGAAAAAGGCGATGTACTCTCATAATGGACTACGGACGTCTTAGGAAACATAATACAAATTTTATTTTAAGGTAAAATTTATATATTATAGCTAGTGAAAGTCTATTGGTCTATACCGTCTATACCCGAAACATCAAACAAGCCCGAAACAATATAACTATATGAACAGATAACATAGAATATACTAGTGGAACAAGATAGAAAATTTAAATTTTTTTACATAGCTAAAAATTCTTTGAAGTAGGTACCTACATATTTACTTTTTAAGCATTGCTAAATTGCCCAATATTTAGGATTGGAATTACCTGCTTGGTTGATTTCGGGTTTTATTTGAGTTCCTTGTCGAATATCATCGTTGGAAGTCAGTTTTAGTAGTTATGCAGATAAATAAATTGACAATGTATTCGAATTTTGTATGAATCGTTTGCATTCAATAAATTTTATTCATTGAATTTAATATTTTTAGTTAGGTTTTTAAAATAAGTATTCTTAAATTAAGAAGGTACTAACCTAAAGATTCATTTAACATTAAAATATATAAAAAAACATATTCTTTTTTGTGATATAACATTTATTACACAATTTTATAACAAATATAAAAAATATAAACAAGCACCATTATCTTTTACCAATATTTTACGTACTTCCTTCTACCAATCGTATTTTATTACGATTTTAATTTTACAATGCATTTACTTCTTCTTTTAGTCTTGGGAATGTTCAGAATTTAATACTATCGAAATTATTATTCAATACCTACCTATGTAAATTAAAAATTCTCGTAAAGTTGATACAAAATGCGAAAAAAATTGTCACATTGACTCAACTGCTTATTATCAAATTAGGTATCTTCGTAAAAATCATCAAAATCATTAAAATCACAGTGCACTTAATCTCAATAAAATTATCCATAAACATAAAAACACATTTATAAAATCGGATATAAAACAACATGACATTATCATAATTAAAAAAACAAACTCAACTAATAAATATACCCTGCTTTGCCTACAATTTAGCAGATGAATTCTTTTTAACAATTTTGTTCAATATAACATGGGCTTCATCATAATAAGGGTTGAAATGTTGTTTTACTTTCGGCCACCAAGCTGCTATATTGGGAAACCTCTCAGCGGGATCAAAACCAGCCATTCCTGAAAAAGAAAGTAATATTTTATTATCTGTATCTTTGTAATTGTAAAGATATATAATATATTAGTACTGAATAGTTACGAACTATTAGATGAGGATTTACTATTTTTCATTTTTAACTAATACTACATATTTTATATTTTAAACTAACTGCTTTTCTCAATTTAATAAAATCCGACATACATAATATATGCTCTCTGTATAAATAATAATAATAATGATAAATGTATTACAATACAGATTTGTAACATTTTCTACATAGCAACACAGGTGCTATTAAAATAAGTCAATCTAATTTCAACCTTCATTTTATATAAATAGAACCCATACTTGGTTGTTCCAATTCCACAGCTGCCATCAAATCAGCCACAGTAATAGTGTTGCCAGTAACAAACTCATGTTCGCCCAACCACAGAGTATCAAACTCTTGTATTGCGTTGAACATTCTCCTTTCATAGCCTGCTAATTGCTTTGGTTCTGCCGGTTCTCCTGTTGTTATTGGTGTTAAGTACTGAAAATTGTGTTTATTTATATTAAAGAAGTAGCAAAAATAGTCATTGTCAGGCTTGCTTTTGTTATTATAAAGAGGAATTAGTTTAGTTACTTTAAGCATTTGGTGAGTAAAATGAGATACCTATAAAAAGTTTGAAACAATATAAGTACCTATCATATAAACGATCCTATTGGTCTTAGCGTGAAATATAGCCCTTCCTCAATAAATGGGCTATCTAACACCGAAATAATTTTTCGGACCAGTAGTTCCTGAGATTAGCGCGTTCAAACAAACAAACTCTTCAGCTTTATAATATTAGTATAGATTTGTAGTTGAAATTAATATATTATACCTTTACTCGGAAGTACATAGCGCAATGTAACCTGAGTCCGACATGTTGCCATTCTAGATATTCATCTACCCTTGCTTGTGCCTTAGATTCAATTGGATATAAACTCTTTGGTATTATCTTATGATACCTATGCTGTAAGTTAATGAAAATATTATAACAATGGAATTAAATTGTCTTTTTTGGATAGACAAAACTATATCGTAGTTATTTTATTACCTTTCTGTTAAAATAAAACCATTATAGTCTATTACGGGAACTTTTTTAAACTTATTTATTGACGCATATTCTTCTGTAAAATGCTCCCCTGAAAAAACAAAATATTATGACTAGAAACAATGAACAATACAATATCGTATCGTAGCTGTGGTATCGTAGGAGATAAGGAATAACCCCAATTTTATTACCTCCTCGTAGATTCACTGGTTTTGGTTCAAAATTATACTTAGCTGTTTTTAATAAAATATATAGAGCCCTAGAAGGTTGTGACATAAGTTCATAGTATAATTTTAGGGCCATTTTAATTTGCGCACTAATTTACAGAATATTCTTCACTTTTTGTAGTTATAAACTTGATTTTTGACCTTAGACCTAAACTCTGAAACAGTACAACAAACATGAAACAACATCTGTTAAGTTTTGACATTTTGAATGACACATATGACATAAACAACTTTGGTGTTAGAGGGTGCATATTCATTTTGCATATTACAAATGATTCAAAATGTCCTGTGACGGATATTTTGTTGTCAATAAAAAAATTGGCATTCAATGTATTTAGACTCGTTTTTACCTCATCTTATTTAACAGCTAATTATTCTAATTTTCCACGCTCATTTTATTAAATAATTGATATTAAAAGTCAAAGTACATAAATGTTGCGTGTAAGTCACATAGTGTTTATTGTGCTTTATATTGGGAATATTGTAAGTCTGTTTTACTGTGTACGTCTTGGGTATCTTATAAATCTGTAGTCTGTGGTTGTCATTCGTTTTCATGAAAAATGAACGGTGAAAACCAAAGAGTATAGTAACTGGTACCTATGTAAGGAAGTGAAAACTAAAATTGCAAGCAAAATAAGCAAATTGGAATTTGGAATTATTTAGCGATTTGTCTGAAAATAAAAATTTCAACATTACATTGTATTGAGAAGAGTAAACATGGCGTCTCTTGATATTTTAACGCCACATTTAGATAAAATCAAAATACCAACATCTCAGCAATTGGTTTACAAAGATGAATGTGTATATTCGTTCGACAACCCGGTGAGTTGCATTTTGTTTCTAACCATAAAATTTTTCCAATTTACAATGTTTCAACAGGAGGAAAATATTACCCGCTTTATAATTTTTTTAATTGTTAAATAATCTTGTTTTCCGAAAATACTACATTCAAGTTTCAATGAAAACATCCGAGAGTCAAGAGCTACCGCAATAATATGCAGACAAAGTATTTATATTCAAGTTAATTAGTGTAACGAAGATATAAATAAAAAAATATACATTAACCCACACAAAGCAATGAGTAAAACCAATAAGAGAAAGCTTGATTTAAAAAATTACATAAAAAATTATTTACATAAAAACTTCTGTATTGAAATATGTATAACTGTGTTACACTTGCAATTATTTGAGAAAATATAACTATTTATTCATTACAATAGCTTATTCCTCTATTATATTTATTATTGGCCTGTCTACGGTTTCTAATTTCTATACAAATGAATCTACTTTGATGTTTGGATAAATAGCAGATTACATTAACACTTAGCTACCAATTACCAATTATTATAACCAATAATTCCATGTTTCTTAAAATTGCATAAACATGTATATTAATTCAAACGGTAAGTTCCCAATATAGGGACACCATAAAACACAATAATATGAAGTATAACAAAAATATAATAAATCTCTTTGAAACTAACCTTTTAATTTTAAATATAGTTGTAAATTATAAAAGACTTACAGTAAATCAAATACAAAACCTATTTACTAAATATACAATAATACAATAATCACTACATAGTATAAAACAAAGTCGCTTTCTCTGTCCCTATGTCCTTATGTCCCTATGTCCCTTTGTACGCTTAAATCTTTGAAACTACGCAACGGATTTTGATGCGGTTTTTTTTAATAGATAGAGTGATTCAAGAGGAAGGTTTATATGTATAATAACATCCATTAAATAGTGGAGAAGTACTGTTATTTTTGAGGTTTCTAATGTGATGTCGTAAATAATTACATTTTTTTCCGCTTACATTGCAAACGCAGGCTGAACCCTACGAGTTTTATCAAAATAATGTACTAAGTATTGTACACATTGAAAAGGTCTACAGAAAAGTCCGCGATGATATATGCCTATCTCTTATGGATAACCCACAATAACTTTTTTTTGTCATTTGCTTTTTACGACAAATAATGGCTAATTTTCGAAGCGATTTTAACCAATACAGCATTAATCCTTAACCAATTAAATACCTTGAATACATTGTTCATTTAATATCGCTCTATATGGCCCTTTACACCGTATGATTTAAGTGAATATTTTCGAAGATATTACAGATTTAAAAATTGCGGGACGTAGCGTTTGCGGCGGTACCGGCCGGCCGCCATTGCACCCGTGCGAAGCCGGGGCGGGTCGCTAGTTGAAGATAAAATTAAACAGGAACAACCATATTATCTTTAAAGTGCTTTGTGTTCATAAAATTCTTTACTGTTTGATACACATTTGCGATTACATTAAATAGTGATGTCCTGGTACTATGCATGGAGAAAGAACAAAGTATCAATGATAAAAATGTGTCGAACATTACTGGAGACCAAAATAGTACATTATATAAAACTTCTTTTGTTACATATGACTTCACTCCAACTTTTTTCACACTCATGGTATGAATTTTAGTCAATATCGCAATTGAAATTGTGATCGGTACAAAAATACTTATAAATGCTAGTAAGTATAAACATATATAAGAGAACACTTTTGTTGTCCGTTATACAAGCTTTCATGCAATTATAAGCGAATTTAGGAGTTCTAGCGGTTTTTGACATTTGTGTGTATGAGAATTCAGTATTATTACTATAGTTGCTTAGTATTTTAAATACATTATTTAATACAAAATTGATTTCAACAGTTTTGTTATCATTATAATCTTGTTCAAGAGTCTCTGTATAATTTATTTTTGAAGGAATGTACTTATGGAGTTCCATACTAGTATTAAATGAACACTTATTCTCTGTTAAATCCAACAGACTAATGCAATTGTCACGGTAACTCCTCATTTCGGACATAGACACTTCTTGAACATTCATTGGATATAAAAATAGAGACAATACAATTGGAATAAACCACTGGAAAAATATAGTTATGTATGAAGAATTTCGTTTCAAAAAGTCCACAACACTGTTCAATTTAAGTTTTCTCTCAGATTGCACATTTGCACTTAAATCTTGAACAATATTTTCATCGTCTTTGCTTTTTTCGTCTTTTAACAATTGGTAGTGCATATAGTTGTCTATTACCAGGCTTAGAAAACTGTTCACCAAAGACAAAATCAATGGTCCATAACTGAAAAATAGAGATGAGAAACCACAAGGCAATGTTTGATTGTGAGGCTGACTTCGTAGCATTCTCTCTTCAAATTCTTCCATGCTCATATTATTTGGGCCCAATGAATAGACGGCGCGTGTTAGAAATGCGACTCCGATGCATATAAGAATAATATTCTCTGACAGCAAGACATGTGAGAATTTATTCTTGGCTCTTAAAACACTTCTTAAATTTAGCAAACCAATCAAAAATCCACTCAAAATTAGGAATATTCCTAGATAGAAATCAACTGTTTCAAACATGTTGTTTCTTTGTTAGTTTCACTTTAAATGAGCAAACAGTTAGCCCCTATATATTGCAAAGCTTGTGTGATTATGATACCTGTTATCAATATGCAAATTATGGGGGCGCTTTTGAATCACTTATTAAACTTTTCAGTGGCATTGTACTGGGTTAATATTGTACTTGTACTTTAACATTTCTTCATGAAATAACTAATTTAATTCTGAATAAATCGATATTAAGGTATTTTTATGTAGGTATCACACAAAACAAAATTTTAAATACCTATTTATAAGCTTAAATACTCCTCATATTTAATTAACATCCAATAACATCCAAACAATATTATTACCCCTATATAGCTGTTTTACACCATTATTTGTACTGTAAGGATAATTAAAAAATAAGAGAAAGTTGACCTTCTATTGTGGAAAATATTTTTTATAAAATCAATACTTAGATATATTTATATTTCCATGCATATTAGCTGCTATCCTTCCTGCTATGATTTACCAATAATTTACATGTATCCTTTAATTTCAGGAATCTGAAACGGGTCTGTATGTGTCGCTGACATCATTCCTTGGTTTCGGCCGCAACTACGTCGAGCAGTACTTTCAAAAAACCGGTAATGCTGTGTTCTTGCACATTACCAGGGAGAAGAAACCAGTAAGATATTTTATTTAGTATAATTTTCTGAACATTATTATATTAATAGCCGATTTCAGAATCTTTGGTTACAACTTGTACAGCAAACTCAAACTCAAAGATATTTGAATTTCACCAGCAAAATGTCGAAAATTACATATGTAATTGTATTTACACATTTGAAATTGTTGTTTAGTTGTACAATATAATTGATGATTGAAAAATGAGCCTGAATACATTTTTTCCTATTGTCATATAAATAAATGACTTTATTTTCTAATTTAAAACTTATTTTAGATCCCAGAACCGGAGCAAACCGGCGATGGACCGGAGAAGAAGATCACGCGTTTGGCGATCGGCGTTGAGGGTGGATTCGATCCCGACTGCGGCAAGCCAAAGTACACCTACACAGACCACTACAATGTGGTCGTGTTGCCAGGCTTCCAGAGCTATCCGTGGCCGAATGATGCGTTGCCTGAAGTGGTAAGTGTTTTATTATTGAAGAAAAATAGTTCACAATGTTTCGTAAAATTAAAAAAAAAGTTTCTTCAGAGTACAAAATTTATCAAAAAATTCAATATTGACTGTTGTATTTACATTAAGAAGAGCACAATATTTTTTTGTTTTTTTTTTTAATACAACTTAGTGAAAAGAGATGTAATAAAAACTCTTTTCGCAGATAAAGAAGTCTGTGCAAGGAATATTGGATGCAGAATCGCCATTCAAAATAGCTGAAATGCAAGCATTACATGGCACTTGGGATGGTGAGAAGCGAGAAGTCTCTGTGTAAGAACTATATTATTACTCTATGTTATATCAATATTAACAACAAAGAAAAACACTAACAACGAATTTCATCAGTAGTTGATGACCCTATCTCATATATCATATATTTGCCACTTTTAGTTTTTAATGATGAATAAGTTATTTAGAAGTCTGGATATATCCAGAACTTGTGAAACCCATTCTTGTTATGCGTTTTAAATAAATACGTAAATATGCGGAAATAATGATCATTTATTTAACTTTCAGCCACGCAGTAAATTTGCTTCAATTGGACAACGGAATAAAGATACCGCCATCTGGATGGAAGTGCGAAAAGTGCGATCTCACCAACAACCTCTGGTTGAATCTCACAGATGGGTCCATTCTGTGTGGACGTCGATTCTTTGATGGCTCCGGTGGTAATGACCATGCGGTGAGTAATGTTAACTAAAGTAAACATTCACAGTAAAATAATTAAAATAAATCTGTATATTGGTATATCATTGATCTGCCATGGCGCACAGCAAGACTTTTTGCAAAAAAAAATGGAATCAATGATATTGTGTCAATTTAAAATAAGTTATTTTCATTGATAAGCCACAACTTCTAAGGCAAAAAGAAAATTCTAGGCAAATAATGGCTTTTATGACCCATAAAGTGCAACACCCCGCGCGCTTGCAAGGGTTAAACGCATTCGCACAGCTGTTACGTTATAAAAATAAAATCTGTGAATATGTCTTACAAAACTTTGGAAAATGTTATTCGTGAGTTGAATAAGACTGTGTTACATCTGCAAGACAAAGTAACTTCACTGGAAACGCTTATTCTAGAACAGAATTTGATCATAAAAGAATTTGTTGAAAGTAAGGAAATGAGAGATCCGACGGTACATTTGAGTTCGCCAAGTAATAAATGTGATGATGAAGAGGGTAACTCTAAGCAGCGGCCACCTCGCGATGCTCGTCTTCGTGCGCTTACGACAATCAACGTCGCGAAGCCCAAGGTGCGAGCAGGGAAGAAGATGTTACCGCTCGCATCTCCGTCCCCACCGAGCGGCACTGACGGCGAGATCGCCCCTACTACGTGTTCTACGCAAGTCACGCAGGACTCGCAAGACAAGTTCGTGGACGCGGATGGTTCGAACGACCGGAACGGAGACGGGGCTAACATGGAATGGGTCGACGTGAGGCGGCGTCGAGTTAGACGTGAGGCGAGAAATGTAGCTCGTGGTACGGCCGCGCCCGGTTCGACGTCATTGGAAGCGTCCGAACGTAAAAGTTATTTACATGTCTATTATTTAAAAAAAGGAACTACAGTCGAACAAATTCTAAAACATTTGTTATTTATTTGCCCAAATGATAAATGTTTGGTAGAACAGTTGAATTCGCGTGGTGACTATGCATCATTTAAGTTGACAGTTCCCACAAAAAATTTGGATACTTATATGTCGCCTATTCATTGGGCGGAGGATGTACACATTAAGAGCGGTCAACCCGTCCATCTCTCCATACAAACGCTTGTACGTGATTATGGCGTTGTTTAGGATCTTTCTTTGAATTTTTTTCACTAAATGGTATCCTCTGAACTATACCTAGGTTTATAATAAAACGCGAACTCAAAATTTGGAAAAACAAATGCAGTATAAGCCTCCTAAAATCTGCTTTTTGCACGAATTTTATCTGAATTTCAGGCGTTTTTATTGTACTTATTAATTGTACCAGTAAAAAAAATATTTGGTTTTAAACCTTGCAAATGTAATGGAAATTCTAAATGTCAAACATTTTTTTAACAAACTTGTAAGGCTTACTAATAATCACGTATTTCTTGAAACAAGTTTTATAAAATTTCCGCACACTATTTTATCATTCAATGTTATCGCGCTCTCAACTGCTTGTTGCGTGGCGGTAAGAAGTATGCGGGGGACGAGCCGTGCAGGGTGAGACGCGGGAGTTGAAAGGCGTTCGGCTCGTTCCTCGGGAATTGTTAGTAGGTATTGAGTTTGTTGAATGTGCGTAGGTACGTAAATTGTGCAGTTGCGTGTTATTTTTAGTGAATTCTGTTTTACTTAGGTACTACGAACGATTTTATTTTGCACACCGGACACGGATTTTGCTTGCGAAAGGATAATTGATTTATATTGTGAAACGAACCTGGCACTAGTGAATAGGGACACCGATTTTCTTGTGATAAGGAAATAGACGGCGAGATAATTTATTACCTACTAGCGGTCCGCCCCGGCTTCGCCCGTGGTACATATTTACGTTTTCTCTACATAAGAACCATCCTCGTACTTCAAGGAATATAATAAAAAAAAAATTATCGAAATTGGTCCACCCGTTCACGCGTGATGCCGTGACAACGCGAAACAGGTTTTATTTTTATCTATACTAATATTATAAAACTGAAGAGTTTGTTTGTTTGTTTATTTGAACGCGCTAATCTCGGGAACTACTGGTCCGATTTGAAAAATTCTTTCAGTGTTAGATAGCCCATTTATCGAGGAAGGTTATAGGCTATATATCATCACGCTACGACCCCAGGAGTGAAGCCACTGGGGTGAAACCGCGCGGAGCAGCTAGTATTATATAAAAATGAAACCCGTTTCGCGTTGTCACGGCATCACGTGTGAACGGCTGAACCGATCTCGATAATTCTTTTTTTATTATATTCCTTGAAGTACGAGGATGGTTCTTATGTGGATAAAACGTAAATATGTACCACGGGCGAAGCCAGGACAGACTGCTAGTATAATATATACGTATATAGACTTGTATTGTGAAAAACGAAACATCGTTTTGAAAAATGGGTAAGTCGATTTTTTCACATAATTATACAAGACCCAAGTAGGGACATAGCTAAATATAAATATACCAACTAGGTACTTACACAGTTACATACATTAGATAGTTATGTACCTATTAGCTTGCCTTCTATCTGTATCGTATTGTATGTGTGTGGGACAGATCACAGACAAATTTTTCAAACAACAATAGATCGATGTTACCTAAGATACCTACTTATCTACTGATTTTTACAGATAACACTCAGCTAAATTACCGAAAAGGTAATAAAAAGCGTTTACGTCTCTCGACTCGAAGGAAAAAATGTGGACCCACAAAACAAAAGAATAAACATATAAGAGTATTTATTATTTAGGTACCTACTCTAAGTACCCACGCAGGTAATTTTCTATTGTAGATTGTTGCAAACAGGACGCACGACATTAATTTACATAAAATCTATCTTAGTTTTATCTTTAGTTTACACTAGCTGTTGCCCGCGACTTCGTCCGCGATTACGTCGTTTTTCGTCATTCGTCGTTTAAAAAAAATACGTGACACTTTATTTTTGAATGTTCTTAATTATTGTCTCTTATAAAATTTAACTACATTAAAATTGAACATTCTGATTGATTAAAAATAAATAAATGAAGCAACTACGATTCAAAGAAAACATCTTTTTCAGTGTGAAAATGCTCTTAGCAATCCTGGATGATGAACTGTATATCATGTACTCTGATCCCAGTACGGTCGGTACCTCGATAGCACAGAACATATAAAAGAGGTTAAGTTCTGTGCTCGATAGCCATAACGATAAATATTATAATCAGATAACCGCAAAGTCAAAATAAAAACATTACGTGTACAGTTGTGAGTGCAAAATTTACGTTTCATTTGGCAATAACATTTTTTTCGGTACTAAAACGTATTAGTTTGATATGTGGTTGGCTGCCCCTCCTCTCCTTCCTGAAAATATCCTCCAAAATTTCCCGAGATACTTCCAATGATTGAACCATTGGACGTTGGACATTAACTTCAGTCAAAAATTGACGAAGCGGATGATTACTAATTTCCACTTAATCCTCGCTGCCACAATCTTTATCATCAAATCATTAATTTTCAAGTGGTGTTGTAAAATTGTCAGCAGAAATTGTCTTCCAAAGGCGATATAATTTTATGAGCATTGAATCTGTAAATAAAAAAAATCAAAAGTTAACTGTAAATCTATAAAAAAAGCTACTTACAAATAAAATTTTATCAAAAACTACTGTTCTCAATGCACCTCAAAATCTTGTAAAAGTCATGTATAAAAGAATTCATCATTTTATTATTTCATTCTAAAAGTGTAATATAATACCAACAAAAAACATGAATTGCTATCATTATAAAAAATAAATACCATAAGTAACAACTTACCTTTTGTGGGAACGCATGATGGTGAAAATTCACAAAACACGAAGATTGCATTTGATATTTTTGGTTTTATGGCATTCAATTGTTTTCTCTGTCCCTATGTCCCTTTGTATGCTTAATTAATCTTTAAAACTACGCAACGGATTTTGATGCGGTTTTTTTAATAGATAGACTGATTCAAGAGGAAGGTTTTAGTATATTATAATTTATTAGGTTTTAGACAAAGCGGACGAAGCCGCGGGCAGTAAGCTAGTAAATTTATAAAACACGAAGATTTTTAAAATTGTAACTAATGAACACAATCAATATTAGATTAACTGTAGATAATGGTGTCTAGTTTTCCTTAAAATAATAAACATCTACCCTCACTTTAAAAAAATGTAGTATATTTATTATTTACACGAAATATATAGATTTTTTATTATAATATACCTTATAGGGAAGGGAAGATATGGGTTAAAGAGTTAAATAAATAACACGATTATATTTAAATTATTAATTTTCAACAATGTATTCAGTAGTGTTAACATGTAAATTGATTTGATTTTTACGAAATCTCATAGATGGCGCTGTTACAAAATTAACATTATACAACTTACATTCTTTAAACTATGTTTCTCTTCCCAAGTTACTTAAATGGCATAATTTTTATAGTGTCAATCTAGATATTGTCAAACAACATTTATATATGCGTCATTTGATTATTAATTTCCAATAGTTAACGTGTGTTTGATTTTTATAACACTTCATAGATGGCGCTGTTTCAAATTTGTCCTTATACTGCTAAGATTCATTTAACTGTTTCTCTGCCAAAATTACATAAATGACGTAGTTTTTATAGTGTAAAGCTAGATAATAGCATGGCTTACTCAAAAACAACATTTAAACATGAGTTTTTAGATTGTACGCTGTCGTAGTACAGAGAATACGTAAGAAAAATAAAGGTTCACAGCTCCTCCCCCGTAGGTGATAGCTTGATAATATGTAGCCTATAGCCTGACCCGACCAGTTAGTAATATTCATGCAAAATTTGAAGTCAATCTATGCAGTACTTTTCGAGATTAGCCCGGTCAACCATACAGACAAACAGACAAACAGACAAAAATTCTAAAAACTATGTTTTTGGCTTCTATATCGATTATAGATCATGGATTATGTATTCTTTTAAAAAAATATTCAATGTACAGTTTTGACTTTCCTACGATTTTATTATATGTATAGATTATAAACATGTATATTGGTTTATATACAAAAGAAAAATTTTTTTTATCTAACTGACGGACTAATTAGGTTTCTATTATTTTCTTTTCATGCCGTATAACATCATATTGTAACAGTATTAGGAAGGTAGGTACCTATATATATTCACAGAAAACGACCGAAGATTGCACTATTACTTTATTACGTTAGATCAAACTACCTATATAGGTATAAGTATTATTGAGTACATTTCTTGAGTTTTGTGAATATCACAAACCTACCTACACGTTAGATCAGATTATTATTACACCGTTGCAAGGTTGATCTTATAAAGGTTTATATTAGGTTTTTTCGTAAATTTGAGTCCTTTTCGTTTTTAAAATTGTTCGTGTAAGTATATAAAATTGCTGTACCTATGTGGGTACGAGCCACGAGGATATAGCTTATAGCGCAATAATGTTTGTAATGTTTGTAAAGTGGGGGCTTGTGTGGAGTCAAGGTTTTGTACAAATCGTACAAAATTGTGACGTCACGCAAATTTTAAAGCATCTTCGTAATTTTTCTAACAATTGAAAAAATAAAAATACGTACCTAGGTATGTATCTAATATTATTTGACAATCTAGCTAAGGGCGCATCCGTGCTTTTTTGTCGTCGAAAACGTAAACAAACAATCTACATTTAAATTTTGTATGAGATGGCATGCAAAGAAACGAAAAAATTGAGATAACGTAAATTAAAAAAAAACTTGAAGGTAATATCTTGATGGCATCGTGCCTGAAACATTCTACCTAACTTATTACAATAAATAATAATAAATTTAGTACTTTTATTCAAATATCATGGAGGAACATAGGTATTAAAATTTATTTTATTTTCCAGGCTTTTAAATGAAAACAAAGAAAACATTGACAGTAATGATGTATCACGGCTTAGGTAAGGCGGAAAGCAAAGTGTATTATCAATATAATAATATTATATAAATGTATTTTACAAAATTTTCAAAACCCTCTTTCAGTCTGGTGTTTGAAGGAAATCAGAATCATCTTGACAACTAGTACAATAAGTTTTATTTATAGTCTTAGAATAATAAATATCTTACACAATTGTATTTAGACTATTTTATTTGACCAACCGCCCCCTGGGGGATCCAGCTGGAGGATCCTGGTGGACGACTTCACCTGTACTACGGTACAAATTGACCTGTATGAGTATAGTATACACATAGGTTGTTTGTTACCTGTAAGATATCTGTAGGATAAGTATATTATATTTATTTATTTATTGCCTGCCTAATTTCAGCAGACTCATAAGAGACAGACTGAATAGATAAATTAGTTATTCTGCTTTTACATACTGTTACTCCGTAACTAGAATACATTACACCTTTACATTTTTGTGCTCTGTATAAACTATAAGGTAATATCATGGCTCTATATCTGCAACAGACCTGATTCCGCTATGGATGAGAGTGTTGATGTGGTGCATAACGAGCAATCCTATCCTATCCTACTATAATCCTATAATAATATTATAAATTATAAAGTTTGTGAGGATGACGTGTGTGTGTGTTTGTTACTCTTTCACGCAAATACTACTGAACCGATTACAATAAAATTTAGCGGGTAACTTGTGCCCACGTGTCCCTGTTAGTTTTGGTTTATATACAAAAGAAAAAAAAAATTATCTAACTGACGGACTAATTAGGTTTCTATTATTTTTTTTTTCATGCCGTATACATAAAAAGCGAAGCCAAGTGAAACTTGAGTGAATTTACAGCGAAGTGGCAGGTTTGTGGGGTACCTACCTACGCAGTTTTTTATTACAAATATTTTTCGAAAATCTGTCTGAATTTCTTTGTTCGTTCATGAGATAGGTACCTACTTGCATAAAATACGAAAAAGGTAATGTATGGTATGAATATTTTCCGTGTTGTAAAAATAGCTCACGTAGGTACGGTAAGTAACCTCCAGTGCTAAAAATAAATAAAAACAAATTATGTTGATAAGCTCCAGCATTTCAGAGTAATGTACCTACGAAAATATAGGATAGCTAAATAACTATATTATATAGCGCGCGGTACGATATCCACTAAGCGCCCAAACAACCGGTTCCGCGCGACCGATAGAACAATAGATATCTATTGAGTCTCGTTTTACTGTTTACTCACGATCGACGGATCATTTTCATGAATGAATCGAGTGCGAGTGACCGGCCGCGGCGTAAGTTACCGAATGCTCCTAGCGCTCAGGCGCTCTTTCTCTGTCTTTTCGCATTACCTCTTTATCTGACATTGCGCTGGATGAAACAACAAGCTTTTCGATCATGCTCGCGTTGAAGATAGTGCCACTGGGAAGAACCCTCTTAAGCCTTGGCGTAGTGGATTTCGCAACCGAAAAACGACACAAAACCCCTAAATTAAAAAGTATTTGTATGTTAAAATCGAATTTTGTGAATGGTTGTGGCTTTGGAAAACCCCAAATTAAGAAACAGTGCAGAAGTAAACCTTTCGAAATATTATACCAAAATGTAAGGGGCCTCCGAACGAAATTACAAGATTTCTACATTAGCGTATCTTCGATTTTGGTGGATTTATTCGCTATAACAGAAACTGGCTGCAGCGAGTCAATATCAGACGCGGAATTAGTTCCTCCCGGTTACAGTATTATACGTTGCGATCGCATGGACGGCCGCAAGCAAGGCGGAGCATGTCTTGTGGCCGCACCGCGCTTCGAGCTGCGCAGTGTACCCGTGCCGTGTGACATAAACATCGCCGCTCGCGCATTCGAACTTGTTTGTGCTACAGTGTACTTGAAAAAAAGATATTTATTCACGGTTTGCGTAGTTTACATTCCGCCGAATAGCAATGAGTGCGAATATAATATATTATGTTGTTATTTAAAACTATCGAAGGGTATTATAATAAATACAGTGATTTATTAGTGATCGGAGATTTCAATTTGTATTCATGTTCATTGAATGTATTAAATTATTACGAGTACTTTTTTAGTTATTGTGGATTCACCCAGTGCAACAAAGTAAGTAATATCAACAACCGGCAGTTGGATTTAGTGTTGAGTGCATTGAGTGAAGGAAGTTTGGTTAGTGTATGTGAAGCGTCCGAGCCGCTGGTGACGGTGGACGCGTACCACCCGCCACTGCTGGTCTCGGCGTGGCCGCGCAGCCCGCCCGCTGCCGCTCCTTACTCAGACACAGATGTGAGTACGACTACTTCCTTAGAGTGGAATTTTAATAAAGCCGATTTTGTTTTACTTTATTCTAAAATAGCACAAGTAGATTGGACGGATTTTTATAATTTAGGATTAGATATGAGCTTGAAGTATTTCTATAATGTTTTTAATTCAATTTTCGATTCCTGTGTGCCATTAAAGAAGAAAAATAAAGTATGTTCGAGATACATTTATCCTGAATGGTACACAAAAGAAATAATTCGAGACATTAAAATTAAAGCGGCGCATCATAAACGTTTTAAGGCTAGTAAATCGCAAAAAGATTACGAAATATTCAGTAGGTATAGATCTAAGGTAAAATGTGCGATTGAAATGGCGTTAAACAGTTATCGTCGGCGAGTTGAAGCGAATTTAATAGAAGACCCCAAATCTTTTTGGAAGTTTATTAACAATAGTCGGGTAATTAAAAAATCTAAACCTCTGGTTAGCGACAATGGCGAGGTGATGACTGCACAGCAAAGCGTGGATGCATTTTCTGAATATTTTAGGTCGGTTTATATTCAGCAAAAACCAAAGTTAGATGTAAACTTAGCGATAACACAAGCAAATTGTTTAAACGGATCAGTAAGAGTGCACATCGGGGAATTACAGCTTTGTGAAGTGCTGAAGGCGCTTAGTCAACTTAAGCCAAAGACATCTTCAGGTCCAGACCAGATACCGCCATATATATTGAAGGATTGCCGTCTGGTGTTGGCAAAGCCCCTTCTTCATATATACAACTTATGCCTTAAAACAGCTGTTTTCCCAAACTGTTGGAAGATAAGTCGCGTCGTTCCAGTGCCCAAAGGGGGACGTGGTAACAGAGTGGATGAGTATAGGCCTGTTGCAATATTGCCCTCACCAGCGAAGGTTTTCGAGTCTGCGGTGCAAAAAAGCATATTGACACAGGTACGATCTCACTTGTCAGATGCTCAACATGGCTTTAGATCCGAACGTAACACTGCTAGCAATCTACTAAGCTATATGGTGGATATTATACCCGTAGTTGACGGTGGCGGACAAGTCGATGCGGCCTACTTTGATTTCAAAAAAGCATTCGACCTGGTCAACAATGATGTGCTGATAAAAAAGTTAGCAGAATTTGGATTCACTCCGCATCTGTTAAACTTTATGGCTAATTATATGACGGATAGGAAGCAATACGTAAGTTATGCTGGACATGCATCAAAACCGTATTTTACCAGATCTGGTGTAGTTCAGGGCAGCAATTTGGGCCCCTTGGAGTTTATTTTGATGATAAATGATCTTCCAAAGGTAGTTCATTATGCGAAGTGCTTGCTTTTCGCTGATGACCTTAAACTATCATTGCCAATAAAAGATATAAGTGATTGTGAGAAGCTTCAGAGCGATATTGATAGAGTTGTAGACTGGAGTAAAAATAATTTATTACAGTTCAACACCTCAAAATGTATGATAATTACTTTCTCTAAAAGTAATCAAAACCAAACAAGGTATAATTACCACGTAGATGGGGTACAGATGTCGAGGGTAACTGAAGTTAAAGATCTTGGTGTTAATCTCAGTGCTGACTTGAGTTATAGTAAGCACATAACTAATATTTGTAAGAAAGCTTTTAAAAACTTAGGGTTTATATTGCGGATGTCTCGAAATTTTTCGAATATTAGAGCTATTATTAACTTATACAATACTCTAGTAAGAAGCCAGTTGGAATATAATTCCGTTATTTGGGGCCCGCATGAAATTAAATATAATCTCATGCTAGAGCGCATACAAAATAAATTCACTCGTTACCTTTACATGAGATTATACGGGGTTTATCCTTTCTATCCGCTTATGTATCCGACTTTATTCGTTTTGGGCATGGTGGGATATAACGAGCTGAGGGTTAGAAGGGACCTGGCGTTAATCTCGTACCTGTTCAGGATTTTTAGAGGTAGGATACATAATGCGGATATTTTGGGTAAAATGTATTTAGTTTGTATGTTAAATATTTCTAATTTCGATGTAACCAATTAAATGTAAAACCACTATCGTATTGGGAAACTGTAATGTTAGTGTGTGTTTATAAATAAATAAATAAATAAACAATAAATAATTGTGATAAGAATTTATTTAGTAGTAGTTTTTTACTGATCATATGATACCCAAAAAAATTATTAATCCGTATATATAATATCATTTGACGCAAAGAAATATGGGTACCGTCATTTTTAATCTAGTATTGATTTAAAAAAACTTAAATTTTGTCAATTATTTCTATAAGTAGAGATAAACTACGATAACATGGCGCGCCCCTCCAAATTACTGTTTCAATGTGTGTAGTGACATCCTTACGAAGGAGTTTGTATGTAGTTGTACGTATTCGTCTTTAGTACTTTAGTAGCAGGTAATATCTCACTTATTACCAGATTTGTTGGTCAACTAATCATAAGTTGCCGAGCGCCCAAGACAACGCACGTGTCGTTTTCATAGAATACGTCAGTGCAGCGCCATTACTAATAATAATGAGCGATTAGAGCGTGACTAGTCGAGCAACAAATCCGTGGATTTGTTTTTGTTTGACGGCCGTCTCATTACGCACACATGCGTTGTGAATCTTGGTGGTGCATTGTAAATACTTTCACAAATACTTTCAAACGTTTTGAATTTTGGAGGGGCGCGCCATGTTATCGTAGTTTATCTCTAAAACAATTTAATTTGTTCTTGCAGGTGGAACATTACCGCCAAACGGGCTACCCTCTAGCGGTAAAGTTGGGTACGATAACAGCGGAGGGCAAATGCGACGTGTTCTCGTACGCTGAAGACGATATGGTTGAGGATCCGTTTTTGGCAGATCATTTGAAGCACTTTGGCATCAATGTGCAGCAGTTGCAGAAGGTGAGGTGTTTCTTAAATTGGCATAAGTAATAGATTTTTTTACATAAAACATTTGATCCTTTTTAAAGACTGCAAAAAGACAAGACATTATTACAATGCTTTTAACCTAAACATAAGTCATTATCTCGACAAAAAAAAATTGCGATTGTTAATTTTTTTTTCATACTCACAAAGCCACTACAGAGTTTATTATAACAAATTTTTGCGTTTATTTTGCATATATATGACATTAAATTTTCCACAAAAAACTTCAATAAAAATATATATATATATATATATATATATATATTATTATTCACAGACGGAAAAATCAATGGCCGAGCTTGAGTTAGAGCTGAACCGTCGTACCGGCGAATGGAATACACTACAAGAGAGCGGCAGTGAGTTGCGGCCCTTGCACGGCCCGGCGCTCACCGGCCTCAACAATTTGGGCAACTCGTGCTATATCAATAGTGTGCTGCAGGTATAGATACCCATAGGAAAACTTTGAAAATATAGTGCTAGGAGAGGTAGTAAAAAAGTATTTCTAGTAAAAAAAATCTTTTTTTTTTTCAGAACAAAAAATCTAAGTTACATGAAAATAAGATAAAATACATATTTTATATGTAATATCTTTAATTTAATTGTGCGCTATTGTTTCCTCTTATATTTGAATATTATATTGTAAGGTATTTCATAGTTGATACCATCAACCGTATTACACCATCTCTTTTACGTTTTAAATTACTCAAACCATGCTTATATACTAAACAAACAAAAATTTACAGGTAATGTTCCGAATGCCAGATTTCGTGCGTCGCTTCGTCGAGGGTGCTCCGGAAATCTTCGCCACCTTCCCAGAAGATCCTGTCAATGATTTCAATGTGCAAACGTAAGAAATAATTTGAAATTTCACAAATTAAATTTGTGTAATTGATATTTTTGTGTTCTAAATCAATTTTTAAGAGAACAGAAGTAGATGTAGTAGTAAAATGTAGTAGTAAAATGTTCTAAATCAATTTTTAAGAGAACAGAAGTAGATGGTTACAACTTGAAACTTCTACTCGAACTTCAAGGCGCTATGTGATAATATATCAAAGCAGTTTCAAAACTTCGTCTTCAAAACTTATTTTCTATCTCAATAAGTTTGTAATTGCTACAGATCGCGAATGTCCTGAACTGGAGCAGCCGGAGATCGGAAAAGTGTCGCTCACCGGACGTTTGTTTGGAGACAAGTGAGTTTCTTAACTAGCTTCTAATTATACCCTTTGGGTATGGAACCCCAAAAAACAGAGTTCTGTTAATAGATTGAAATAATATTATTAAAAAGTAAAAACTATATTATTTATATACCTTCTGAAATTTTCGCCAACATCCCAGCAGCAACCGTATGGCTTAAGATTTGTGCCGCCAATTTAACCTTCATTTTTTGCTTGCTGTTTGGATTGAGGTGTTCTAATTTTAAGCCCGGAGCAAATACAAAATTGGGGTTCTGATTGTCCAGATCATAAAAAGTTTTTATGTGGCTCCATTTTGCAACACCTAAAATAAAGTTCATTTAATTTAAAAAAAATTAATGTGTAGGTATTTAGCATTATTATGATCTACTAAATGAGAACACATAATATTTTATTAGTTCTTACCTATTCCACTTTTGTTGTTTGATGTAATTTGTGTAGTGCACTGGATATCGTATTTCAGAAATAGATTTCTGAAACACTTAAGAAGATGAGGCGGGTCATACATACTGATAATCTCTATATCATCAATAGTAATGGAGGGTTTTTCACTAGTGGCACCCAAGATGGACAAAGCTCGTCGATTTACCCCATCCATGTCGCAAACCGTTGCCGCTATGCTAAGACCCGCCTCACGACATTCACGTATTATCTAAAAAAAATTGACAAATTAATAATACACACACATGATTATTTAATTTAATTTGTGGAAACTGATTTGTGTTATGATATTACTTACTTTCAGTACATAACTAAAATTATTCTTTAA